>JBBMKD010000025.1:3054815-3074559 GCA_037834095.1 Argya squamiceps
TTCCTTTTCCTTTTCCTTTTCCTTTCCCTTTCCCTTTCCCTTTCCCTTTCCCTTTCCCTTTCCCTTTCCCTTTCCCTGCCGTGTCCGCAGCCGTTTTCCCCTTGACCGCCAGGGGGCCCCCTTGGCCCAGGCAAAGCGCGCGGGTCCGGCCGCGTCCCGGGCAGTTAAACCCGGCCCAGGACCGGGATGGGCGCGGGTCCGGCCGCGTCCCGGGGAGTTAAGCCCGGCCTAGGACCGGGATGGGCGCCGATCCGGCCGCGTCCCGGGCAGTTAAACCCGGCCCAGGACCGGGATGGGCGCCGGTCCGGCCGCGTCCCGGGGAGTTAAGCCCGGCCTAGGACTGGGATGGGCGCGGGTCAGCGCCTCACCGTGCCCGGCTCAGCAGAGCGACCAGCGGCTGCCGTGGGGCAGGGGCGATGCAGGGTGAGGGTGAAGCTCCAAGGCTGAAACGGGAGACAAACAGCCTCGGGTGTGTGTATCCAGGTATATAGTGCAGGGGAAAATCACAGAATCAAGCAAAACGGGACAAGCCTCTCAGTTTTCATTTCTCAGCCAATAGATTCCAGGGTTCATCAGGACTTTGAAATCGGACCTTTGAATTTTCTGGGTGGAAATGGAAAAAAAAATTACATTCCAAAAATCGTTGAAGAGATGATAGATGTCTTGTCTAGAAGTAAAATTTAACAACAGTTTTCTGATTTGAGTTTTCTTGAGAAGCAAACTGTGTACCCCAAGATTATAAGCCTGCAATCATCGGGAGGAAAGGGACAGCCAAGCCTGTATTACCCCACAGGCTCAGCTCACACCAACCTCTCAGTGTAGAGACCAATTACCTCCCCTAATCACCATGTGCAGTGATGGAGGTGGCTCATATCATGCTGTTTAAAACTGGTTTATAACCTCAGTTTTCAGTGTGTGTGCTGAGCATGCTTTCAACTGAGGTGTTAAACCAACAAAATTGACAAAAGTTTTCGGAGGTACGAAAGTGAAACTCTGGTTTCCCCGGTGTTTCTAAGAGAAATGTCCCCAGAAATGGAGCAGATGATATTAGCAAATATCAGTTTGCTAAAATGAGTCCTAAACTACAGAACTTTTGTGAGTTTCAACATTTTGTGCTAAAATGCAAAGGTTGTGGATTCAGTCCTTGTGTGGGCCATTCACTGAAGAGCTGGACTTGATGATCCTTGTGAGGCATTTCCAGCTTGGAATATTTTGTGATTCCATGGTTTTGGGATTCTTGTCAAATGTGATATGCTCATATTTGAGATTGTGGCAGGTAAATGTGAATGAATAATAGAATACTGGACTGCAAAACAAACAAAACCCCAAACAAACAGAATTTTTGCAGTGTGTGGAAGACTAAGAGAGCAAACTCAATATGATGCTGTTTTAAAGAGTAGCAGAAATGTCCCTGCTAGCTGCTAACTATGTGAAGACTTTTCAGATGTGTGGCAGTTTGTAGAAGCTCCCAGTGTACCAGACAGCATTTGCAGTAATTGCAGCAAAATTGTTCGCAGAGCTGTGTGGAACAAGCCATGGGAACATCTGGCCCTTACTGAGTGAGCCTGAAAGAGTCCCCAGAAGTCTTGACCCCAGACCTGGTTCTGAGTGAGCCATCAGTCCCTCTTTCATTCTGGGAATGGTGCTGTGTTCTGCTCGGGGTGCCCAAGGGCACGTGCAGTTTGATTTACAGAGTCCAACCACATCAAACATGTTTTGGAAGCAGCTTCAGACCGGCACATTTAAAAGCAAGGTGAGCAGTAACTCCAGTTCAGCCCATCCTGTGAAGGTGGGCTGATTAAATGCAGTTCTTAATCCATTAAAAGAGCTGTTTTAAGCTGAGAAGTGGAAGTCTTACAAAACAAAGAAACAAACAAACCAAAAAAACACACACAAAGATTAATCAGTCATTGTTGACTCCAATACCTCCTTGCTCCATGGCTTTGGAAGCCGTGCAACTCCTTTTCTCTCAGCTGAGAGCTGAGCTGTTCTCAGCAAGAGGATGACAACTTTTGGCTCATTTTTACCCATTTTTTGGAGCACAACTGAATGCTCAGTTGGGTCATATCCTATCTGTGGAATTCCACTGAGCTCACCAAAAATAGCTCCCAAGGAGGAGCTGGACGAGAAGAGCCTGAAATTTGGATTGAACTGAAGTTGATAAATTGAAAACTTAATATCCACCAAATGTTGGTGGGTTCTGTTTGTGTATCCATAGTTACTCACCACGTATCATCCCAGTATCTGCATTCTAAGTGCAACAAGCAGTAAGAGGAAAAAAGTTGCTTTATCTGAGTCTTTGTTGCTTTAGGATACAAACTTCTTTTGAAAAGGTCCCAAGTGGCTAATATAGTGTTTTATATTAGTGCAAGAATTTTGTTCAAGACCCCAGCTGTTTAAGAAGATACTTCAGGAGATCTTTACATGACAAAGCCTGAAGTTAGAAGTGTGTAAATTAGATACAAAGAGCCAAATTCTGTTCTGTACTGTGGCTTTTAGCTTTGTCTAAGTGTTATAACTATTCCAAGTTTTATCTGGGCTATAACACTGCCTAAAATAATTTCGAAACAGGCAATTAACTATGAAAAACATCTACTCTGTGGAAAATAAGTGAGAAGTAGGTACAATCATATGATTAAAGTCGATCCTTTGGACACATCCACTCTTACCTTAATTAGTATTAATCTTCCACCCAATGGGAGCTGTAGAGAGTGTGGAATGTTGAGTTCTCGTATATTGGCAATATGGAAAACACCATCTTGAGGTTTGTTAACATTTCCTTCAATTGTATTTTAAAATTGAATCTAGATATGCTGACTTCAGGTTCTGAAGAGAGTTTCTTCCCTTTGTCATGCATTTCTTCTGTGGATTTGCAGATTCATGGTTTTTGCTGAACTGATGTCAAGGAAATAAATTTGAGTAGAATTGGTTTAAAGGTCCATGTTAGGCTTAAGAATTTTGTCTGCAATTCAGAGGTCAAGGGCAGAATTTTTGACAAAATGAAAAATTATACCCCGAGTAGGTAACATGCTTAACATAAACATATGATGAAAGATCCCTAAAAACCTGAAGGTTCAGTTCTTGAGGCTCACTGGAGCATAAATTTGTCTTCTAAAATGACACTACTTTACATGATTTTAAGTTTCCTTAATGTCTTACAGTGGTTCAGCAGTGGCTCAGATTTGATCACATGTAAAGATAAAAAACATAGGAATGAACAGATACTAATATTTACATTTTATGTGCAAAGTTCATATAGTTACAACTGAGTAAGAATGTTAGCATTTACCCCAATTTTAGGTAAAATCACTGTGATCAAACAGGAGTTAGTGAGATCCAATAGTGGTCAATAATATTTGATCTTCAATATTCATTGACAAGATTAAAATATAAATGTATTTATATTAGCTACAGCTAAGTCAGCTGGTTAAACATGAATTTAGTTGACATTTACTGATATGTTGGGATAGTTGGAGCATAATTTAATCATAACCAAATGCTAAAAATATCTACCATTTTCTGGCCATGTTGCTGAAAAAGTGCATCTAACTGCCTGAAAGGTATATCACATAAATTATGGCTCAGTTGTTTTAAGCAGAGCTATGGGTTTCTTGTATTAACACTAAAATGATTCTGACAAGTGCTGCTTTCCTTCCAGAATTACTTAATCTGTCTCTCCTTAGCTAGTTGCAGCATATATGAATCACATACTTTGGTCTGTAACTTCTGCAGTTGAGGCCATCATCTGTTACAGTATCCTTCCTGTTTGAGTGTATTTGGCAAAGAAAAGGAACACTGCAAGGAAGAAAGTGATCCATTTTGGGTTTCCACTGCTCTGGCTGCTACTTCAGTTGTATCATTCCCCTTCAGTCAGGTGAGATCATTATTACATGTCCTGGACAGTAATTCCCATTCGGGGTGTGTAGGTTTTGAAGCAATCAGTCAGAGGTCAGATTTGGTCAGGGTGGGACCCTTTCCAAATTACTCCTGGAAAAGGTGGGACCAGTTCCTGAAGCAACATTCTGTGAGTGGAAAAAATTATTTGGTGAAAAGCTGTAACATTTCACGGATCTTTTATAAGGCAGCACTATATAGGAAAGCCTGAGAACAAACTGACTGAGAGTGAGCAAATGTCCTAATGAGAATTCATCAAAGTTAGCTCTTCATCTGGAATATTAAATTGAAGTACATCTGACTTGTGTCTCAATGCTATGATTTTCTGGTGTTGTAATCAGAATTATGATTCCACTATGGAGACTTTTAAATTATTCTTCACCAAATGAGACTAAATCACTGTCCCCAGTCCCTCATTGTGTAACTGTGACATCAGCTCAGCTCCGGATCTGCCTTTTGCTCCTGAAAATCCATCTTGATCAGTAGCTCAAAGGTTAGTTAGAGTAAATATGAAATAAATGGAAAGCAAGTTAAAGCAATTTATCTTGTTTTGTCTTTATTATTTGCAGGCCAAACTGCTGCACTTAAGCAGCAAACACCACTGTGGATAATAAATGAGAGATGCTTACGTTTAGAACAAGTTCAGAACTATAAATTATGGAGGACACACTTGCCTGTATGAAAGCCCCATTTGAAAGGTTGAAGCTTTGTGAAAGAGGAGAATTACTGAAATAATAACTAAAGTGAGAGTACTTTCAGCAGAGGCTGGTGGCTCCAAGTAATTGTGTTGTATGTACACTTTAGACATTGACCTCGTGTCTCAGACATTCACCGTGCCCAGAGCTTGGTTGCTTAGCACTGAATGCTAAGTGACATATTAAGTTCAACCAAATGTCAGTCATTGCAATGATGTCATGTTGTCCAAAACCCATTAATTACTTCGAGAATTCCCACAGTAACTGAAAATCTCAGATTATCTGCCTGAATTAATGGGAGCCCTGTAATTGAGTGATGGATCCCATGCTGTTATTTTGTACCCTCTGCACTTTACATTTTGAATGAAGGTGGCAAATACAGGTTTTGGTCATCTCTACTGATCTTGGAATCGCTGCCAATTTTAATATTGTCATTAAGAACAATCCCACTAATAATAAGAAATGTGAAAGGCTGTATTCCCCACAGTACACCTTAGAAACTAATATCCCTTAGGAGTGATATGCAATTTGGTGGACTTGCATGGCTGGGAGTTGGAGAGTCTGTGCCAAAACCTCTCATTCCTTTTTTTTTGCAAAATTCTAGATTCCAAGGGAAAGAAAAGGAGTTATTATTATTTTTTAATATCACCTACTAGTTGCAGTGTCATTTTTCTTTTTTTCTCCTCAGATAGGAGTGTATAAAGAAAGGTTTGAAGGTTGTTGATGCACCAAGTTACCAGGCTGCAGGTAAATTCCAGAGCAGTGCATGCTCCATGTTTTTTCAGCCAGGGCTGGGAGGTGGAGTTACAGGATGCTGTACACCAAACTCCTGTTTGGTGCCCACATCCAGCCTCCCCTTCTCCACTTTCTCATAAGTTATCAGCAGTTACTGTGTTTTATATGATCTGGCTTCAGTGCTGCTATGTTTTAAAAGCTAACACCTATAGGAGTGTTAACCAAACAATAACCTCCAAAATAATATTATGAAACTTGAAGAAAAGTTTTCTGGTGGATAATATCCCAGATGAAGCCTGTCTCTTCACAAACACTTTGCAATCTTCTTGACTTTTCTGCAACAAGGCCTTGATGAGATTTTTCTTTCATTTTAATGCATTAATTGTGACCAAGTTGCCACTGTGGACCAACATTCAATATTCAGAATCAGGCTGTGTTAGTTAAAGTTCTTCCCAATGTGGCTCGACATATTTGATTTGTAGGAAGCAGGTATAAAAAAGAAGGGAAGAAAGATTAACTAAATTCTGTTCAGACTTTCTATGATTAATGATCAGGCCAACTCACTGCTAGTAAAAAATTATGGAATTGTCTGACCTCCCCCAGATTGCCCTGAGGAAAGATGCATCTGAAGCTGCTGGAAAGGAAATCATGATTCACAGGATGGTGAAATTAAACATACCTGCACTTTCTCTTTAATAAAAAGATGCAGAGTCATAAAAGCAATTTTCCTGCTTTGCTGCTGTACATAGTGGCAGCAAAAGCCGACTTGATGCTTCTTTGGTTATGTTTTTAATTTGCCTTTGTTTCATTCTCTTATTCTTCACATGTGTACAAGGCATGTTCAAACATAAAGCTCAGAAAATGGCCAACTTCTGATGCAGTCAGCAGGTTTTGGAAATTTCTAGATACCTTATTCCTTGTGGTACCCCTCAGTAGGAATGTAGGACCAGATGGGGAAGTGATGCAGAGTATTTTTTTATTTATACCATTAACTTTTATCTTATGAAAAATGATGGATTCAGCATTTCCAAATACCACTATTGTGTATTGTGGGGAATGTTAGATCTCATTCAATTCAATCTCAATTTAAAGTATAACTATTTTTTTTTCAGTCTTTCCTTTGAGGAAGAGTGTGAGTCCTTAAAAAAAAAGCAAAAAGAGGGATGTTTATTGGAGTCAGACAGTCTTACATAGCTTCTATTGAGCTTAAAAAAAATAATGTATTGATCTAAAACATGTAACATAATCAATATGAGAAGGAGCTCCAAATCACAGAATATACTGAATAAAAATGCAAGCACAAGCAGTGGGTGGCTGTCTAAAAAGTGGGACTACTGAACGTGCAGTGAAGTTCCTGAGGCACCATAAGACCCAAATTCAGTCTACCAAAGCTGAACTAAACCTTTTGGAATCCGTGGGGTGATTTTGGCTTTATGCCAGCCAAGGACTGGCCAGCAGGATCTATTTTGGGGATGAGGAATGCCCCAAAGTGCTGAACACAGGAGTCGGGGCCACTGGGGCGTATCGTTATCCATTCCACACTGCAGAGGGGACTGACTGTGAAATTGCCTTCCTAGGCTGGGGAGCCAGGAGGCCTTGCAGAAACCTGCCAGTCCAGGCCATCTCCTGCTTTTAGCAAGCTCATTTATTTGCAGGGTTTTGCTAACGTTGTCGTTTAAACTGCCTAAGAACCAAACCCGCTGTGACATACCCCTCCCCAGTGGGATATCTCCTTTCCTAGTGTGCTAACTCTGGAAATGCAGCAGAAGAGTGCAATATCCTTGAAACTGCACTTCTCTGCCAGGAAAATCAGATTTCAGTCCTGAATCTAGGAGTATCTCTTATTAATAGCTAACACGTATGTAGCAACTTATTAATAGCTAGCACGTATGTTTGCATTGCACTTTACCAAAAGGAACAAAACCTTCTTTTAGCCCTGATTGATATGCAGGCTGAATAAACCAAATGGGGCAGAGCAAATTTATCTATTTTAAAGGATATTTAGCTTCCATTACCACAAATAGCTGTCAGCTTTATATTTTTGGTGTTTGTTTTCTTAAAAACAGGCCTGTGAGACAGGGTAATGCTGTTGCTCCTATAGGCAACAAGAAGCTGATTAGCTGAAGTTCACACAAAAACATGTATGGCAGAGGAAGGATCTAAACTGACATATTATGGCAACAGGTTCTGCTCTGACACTTTCTGTTGTCCTGACTGATGTATTTCTCTTGAAGTCAGGCAAAAGAAGGCAATGAGGAGAGAAACAGCTTTTACTTTAAGTGGCTTTTCTTGCTGGACATCCTGCAAGCAGAGCCTGGGGGTTCTCTGCTTGCTTTTAGACCCTCAGGAAACACCTCCATTCAGGAGAAACCCCTCTAAAGCCAAAACTCCCGGCTGGATATATCTGATTGTCAGGCTTCTCAGTCATGGAGTGGGTCTATGTAGAAAGATAATGTTATCACTAATCACAGAAAGTGAAGGAAGCATTGCTTAAGGCACATTTTAGAATATTTTAGATGTTTGTTGGTATTTATTATACAAGCTCAGTGAATTCTTTCCTCCACATCTTGGTAAATGGATTTTCAGGTTCATTTTTCTGAATACTGGCATTTTCTACACAACCCACATAAGGGTTCAAAGTTACAGAACTTACTACCTCTAAAAATAGTTGCTGCTGGGAGTCACTTTTACTAACTTTCCAGAAGCAAAGCAAAAATAAAAAAAAATCCAATAAAAGCTTGCCTTTCATTTTGAATTACTGAGCACACAGATTTTTGCTTTGTCTAAGCCTCTCCTACACTGACATCAGTAACATCATGGAGATGCAGGAACAGTTGTCAGCAACTGGCTGCATCAAAGATCAATTTTTCAAGTCCATCTCTGTGGTATTGCAATAAAGAGCACATATAACATTACCAACTAATTAAACAAATAATATTTTTGACGCATTAACTTATCTGAATACAGGAAAGCCAGACTGTTGTAAACTTACCTAGGAGAAAATAAAAAAAAAAATTAGTCTCTAGAAAGTGCCTATCAGGAAGATAAGGCTGCTTGTTGATGGTAAGAAATGTGCTGGACTATAGTCAACACAGAATTTTCTTCCTCATGATGAGGATATCTCAAAGCCAAAATGCAACCAATAATGCTTGTTCTTTTTCTGTGGATTACCCTTTATCTGAATTAACACAAAGCATTTATTTTGGCTTGCAATTGTGAAGGCCCATTAAGTCATTGATTGCCATGGGGCACTTCAAATATCCTTCTGCTTCCATCCACTACTGGTTTGGTTGTGGTTTAGTCCGTGATTGCTTTCAAATGTGTCTCATAAGCAGATACTCTTTTGAAAAGTGTTATTTTAAAAGGCTGAATTAATTTAAAAGAAAGTCTCTTTCCCCAAATTAAGCATGTATTTTTGGATGGCACAAAGTCATACTGCAAGGAAGAATAATGCAATACTAAATTACTGCCTTTAATTAAAACTCAAATCAAAGTCAGTGGAATTCCCTAATCTAATAAATTCCAGATATTCTGGATTGCTGAGGCTGAAGTACTTGCAAAGTCCCTAAATAATGACTAATTAGAAGAAAAATGTTGACAAATGGCACAGAATGAAGACGAGACAGAGAAGGTAGATTTGGGAAAGAAATAGTATTGAATGAAACTTAAATGTTGTCCTTGGTGAACATGTAGCTTACATTATCCACTGCAATTTTTAAGTGATTAAATACTTCTATCACAATAAAAAGAGCCAAGGGGTGATGGGTTAAATGAAACTAATGGTAGAGAACATCAGTTTTGTTGCTGAATAACTCCATTACATGTTTCATGATCTTGCACATGGTTTAATTCACATTTGCAAATAGATTGGCTGTGTATCAGTTCCCAGTCAGGATCACAACACTGAGCTTTGTGCAATTCCAGGTAAATGCAGGAAGCAAAGCAGAACCACCTTGTTGTGCAGGCTTTGTCTGAAGAATCAGCTGGGAATGGGAAAAAACCCCTCTTCTTGCTGCAGGAAAGGGAGGTGAGTTATAACCTCAGTGTCACCAGTTCTCTTACCTCCTTCTTGTGCTCAGCTATGCCAAAGTGTGGCATATTCCAGACACAGAGAGGGCACAGTCCTTCCACTGTTTTATGTAGCAGACAAGAGAATAGGAAAACAGGGAATGCAGGAGTTCACCAAGGAGTTCCACAAGATTCTGTGTCTGCTCTCACGAGTCACAAATCATTTGTAGACATCATCAAATGTGAGTAGGTACTTTTAGAGTGTAGATTAGCTTTTATTTAACCTGACGATGTTTCAAATTTTGATTATATGGTTTAAAATACATTTTATCATAGGACTGAACATAAGCCAATTTTATCTTGGCATTTTCTGGAATGCTGCATTATTTTTTTTATTGAGGTTTCCTGAAATGTGGTTTCTTTTGCAAATTTAAAAAGTGTAGAAAGCCACATTCTTGATCTTATTTTTAAGAATCAGATCCTATCAAACATGGTTTTCTACCATAAATTCCCATGGGTATATTAAATGCGTTGTTTCATTAAAATATTTCTACTAAGCATTTTTAAAAAATACTTTAATGTAGACAGATTTTTGTGCATTTATTTAGTATTTCTAATAGATCTTGTCAGACAGAAGAAATCAATAAATATCATGTATTATACTAGCTGAGTTCAGCTTCTGAATAGCTCTGACTCAGCACAGATTATAAAAAGCCAGTGGCTGTTGAAAATGGATTGGTTCTGTTTGGTTGACTGAGATGGTAAAATATGCCAAAATAAGCACAAACTCTACTGGCACTACTAAATAGTTTTCTGTTTCTATTTGTCTCAAAAGTAACTAAACACTCCTCAGTTTTGCATCAAGAATTATTTGGATTGACTTCTGCTTCTTTAACTAGAAATACTTCATAGTATGATGTGAAATTAGGGGTTTTTTTGTGTCTTTTTAATATCACTTTATGTTTAGTGAGATTTATGTAGAATTCAGGGAAAAAAGTGCCTCCTCAGATGTTTAAGTGGAAAAGACTCTAAACCTTATGAGAATATAAGGAAGAAAATGAGATGGTGTTCTTAACTTAGGTGGTGCCTGACATGTTCACCAACTCTATCACATTATTTTTTATTTAATTCCATTCTATTAAATGTAGACCAAGTGTGTCTTGGCCTTTTCTGTAATTGGGAGGTGGGAGAGGGCTGTGTGACCTCTCTTTTTATTAGGCTGAGTTTCCACATGTGTAGGATGCAAAGAGAGAAGGTCTCATGGCCATCTCATGGTCTGTGGCCACAGGGAGGACAGCTGATGCACTGTCTTTGATGTGTTTGATGTTAGTTCATTTTCCCCATCCTACACAGTTGGATCAATTGTGCTTTATCAATCATCCTGAAAGAGCTGTTTGCAGGATTATAACACCCTTGGCTGGAGTAGGGAATAATGCTGACTCCCACTTCTTGATTCCCTCCCTGCCCTCTCCAGCTTCAAGGTCATGTCTTGGTCTCCATTGCACACACCCTTGGTGTGCTGAGGAAAGAGGGAAGACCTTTGTGCACACAGCCTTCCCTGGCATTTAGAGAAGCTGTGAGGTGCAGGGTAAATTCCTCAGCTCCATGCACTGTAAGTGAGCAGGTACAGTGACAGGTTGGACATGGAATCCGTGGAGATGAGCAGCAGTGTTGGCTTTCAGCAAGTTTTCCCAAAGCTTTCCAAATTCCAGATGTTCAGAAGGCCTTTTCTGGAGATTATCTGTGTTCCTAAGGTAGATCATTCCCATAACAATTCCATGTACACAGCCAGGTTCCTGATTCTCATTCTCTGAGCTGTCAGTAAAGCTGCAGGATATTCCTGTTTTACTGGGTTCTGTGCTTCCCAGTCCCACATCTCTGTGCTGCCCCAGCTGAGTCCTTTTCAGACCAAACCAGAAGGGAGGATTTTTTGGAGAGTTTTTATGAAGTAAAAGCTGCAGATTCTCCCCCAGTGCTGGAGTCCTAAGGCAGCTGCAGTCGTGTGGGGAGAAGGGTTTTTAAGCAGAGCACAGAACCACAGAATCATTTTGGGTTGGAAAAGAGCTTGAGTGCCCAATCCCCACCTTGTCACCCAGCACAGAGCACTGAGGGCCACGTCCAGTTGTTCCTTGCACACATTAATAGCAGTTCCAGGCAATCCATCCCAGTGACTCAGTGGTGGGACAACTAGAGTTTGTTTTGAGGTGCTCCTCCCGGAACCAGGGCCAGTTGAGATCTGTACCATTGTTCTTCTTACTGTGAGCTGATTCTGACCAAAACTGTATTGAAATACCCAAAACTGTGGGATGTTTTTCTTACAACAGCAGAGGAGCCGACTCAAAGATGGTGGAGGTCTGCTCCAGTTCTTTGTTTCTACCAAAACCCCAATTGCTGAGTTCAGGAATTGGCTCAGTTTCTGTTAGAGGAATGCTGAAGGCCCTTGAGAAGCTGCAGCATCCTTGGGGAGGCTTGGTGACATGTGTAGATGTTAGTGGCATTGAAAAGTCATTTCTGATTAAGTATGTGAGTGTCCTGGGAAGGGCTTACACTGAAATCTGTGTAAAAGTAACAGGGCAGAAAAAAAATCTGTTGGAAACCACCACTTAGCAATTATCTGTAAAATACAGCTATTGCAGCTGTTGTTTGTGGTGTTTAGGTGCTGATGGTCATGTGCTGTTTAGGAAGAAGTTTCACCGCTTTTGGTCTAAAAATATTAAAAAATGGAATTATATTTTGCACATGAGCAAAAAAAATTGAGGCTGGTCCCAGGAAAGAGGGTTATATATTACAGTTATATATTTTACATCTGCACCTCTCTTAAGACAGTTACAGAAAATGGTATTGGAAATTACAGAAAATGTAAGATTATGCAGAATTTAAAGCATACTGATTTAATTGTGAATATGGTATTTAATAAAAGAAAGGGGGGAACATACTTCTGTAGATCTTGAGTATTTGTGACAACACACATGTTAATTATTGTCAGTTTGTGCAATTGGAGAAGGTAAAAATCTGTATTTCAAGTAGTTCTAAAATTTCCCAGAACCCTGGTTTTAACCAGTTTTATTTGGCTTTCCATTAATGGCTAAGAGGAACACACATGCAAAACTTGTAAGCTACAGTTAACTGGGAGTATTTTCAAATATCCTGGAGAATAGGAAGAGAAAAGCTATATGGGAAAACATTGCACAGTGTTTGTTAAAAAGGAAGACAGAAAGACTTCCCTCAGTGTCAGCAGCAGTGTTCCTCAGCAGCAGCAGCAGCTCCATCCCAGTCTGGTCCTGTCAGGTGTGCTGGAGGAGGCTCCTGGCCAAGGGCTGGCTGCACTCCACTCCTCTCCAGCAGCCCTGGATCCACACTTCCTTGCCAGCAAATTCCTTCTGCCATCCCGTGGGGAAGGAAGGGCCATTGGAGGCAGGTGTGGCCCTGGGGTGTAACAGCCAGAATTCTGAGCCTCTCACACTCCCATGACAATTCTGGGAACCCCGTGGGGCTCCCACCTGTTCCAAGGGGGGACAATGGTGGCTTACAGTACTTTTGGCCCTTTCTTTTCCCCTGGGGTGTGCCAAAAGGAGTGTGGGTATCTGAATGTCTGGCTCTGTCTGTGGGTGGTTATGAGGTATGGCATATTTTGGACTCATCCAACTAAACTATTTATCTCCATGAGGAATTTTTAAAAAACAGCAGGAAAAACAGGTAGAGAATTCGTTGGTCTAATTTGTTCCTTGACGAATCTAGGAGGAAAAAATTGATGAATAGAGATAATTCGAAAATCAGATCCCCTTAGGATTCAATAATCCTTCAGAGCTGTCATGTTTATACAATCACACAGAAAGAAAACGGCCAGAAGGAGGCATCACAAGAAGTTATAGTTTTTCCAAATTTTTGTCTCTGTGTACATATTCTGTTCAGTTTACTTTAGAAGTTGATGAACTCCAAATTTTTTGTATCCCTGTTAGCACGATCCAGTCAGCTGTAGTAAATGGTAATCCCTGCTCTTAATCTGGAGAGACACATATTTGGAATTGAAGGAACAGAATTTCAATGTCTGTGGCTTGGTGAGACGTGAAATATATTCCAAATCCTCTTACTCAATTTACCTGGCTTACTTTAAAACAATGATATCTTTCTTTGTCTTCAGTCAGTTTTTATGTGGAAAAAATACTGACTTGACATAAGGTTGGTATTTATCTGGAGGCTGTTGTGTGATTATCCTCACATTCAGGGAAACAAAGTGTAGATAAAGAGCTTCAGCTGAACAGTCCACTGCAGTTTATATCTCACAGATAATGTTTTCATAATGCTCCTGAAGGACTAACAAATGTAGCTCCTCCAGATTGCTTGTGATGACTTGCAATGCATTAGGGAGACAACACGTTTGAACCTCCCAGGCTTCTTGCCACTGTATCAATAAATAATTATCTAAGCAGAATTCACTTTATTCGTTTTATACTTTGTTTGCTCTATTACAGTTTTGTACTTACATTTTATTTGAGACATAGCTCAGCACCTTTTCTGAGTCCTCTCAGCTGTCTAAATTCAAGTATTTTGGGCCTCAGTTTTCTTGATCTGCTCTCAGGTAATGAACATTCTGATGTCAACACAGACTGCTCATACCTTTCTGCAGCTGTATTGAAATCTCTCTCCTTGCTGTTAACTGTGAGACACTGTGTGCACACTGTGTTGTCTCTGTGCCTTCTCATATCTCTGTTTGGATTGGGCTCTGTCTTTATTTCACCAGTTATCTTTTTCAGATCCCATCCAAGAGCTTCCAGCACAGGAGGCAGTTGCTGCAGCTCGTAAATGCCAACACTGCCTTGCATCTCAATTTCCAGACACATGGAGCAGCACAGGCCACATCTCTCTTTCTGGAGCTGCCTGTAACTGGAGGCCTGAAAAGATACTTTGATTCTGCTCAGAGCAAAGTTTGTTTGTGTGGGGAGTGGCAAAGGCACCAAGGGGAATCATAATGACTGCTTGTGGCAGAAATGGCTTCAGCAGTGGCAGGAGGGTGTCAGGATCAATTCTGCCTGGCAGAGCATGGGGGAGCAGAAGGGATGTGTGCAAGTGGCCTGGGCAAGTGTCAGAAAACAGGCTCATTTTACAAAGGTCAAATATATGTGGCACAGGGGATACTGAAGTCTTTTCCCTCCACATGAACATTTTTATTAAAAAGTAGAAGACATTCTCAGAATTCAGGTATTTTATGGAAGCAGGAAAACTGTGGGATGATGGTCTGAAGGATGCTGAGACCTACAGAGGGTAGTTTTGATTTGAGAAAAAGCCTTTTATTTATCTGAAGTCTTTTGTTACAAATTTTTCCTGTTGCCGTCAGCAGCTGAGCGTGTTCCCCCAGGAGTGACACATCCCCTGGGAGGCTGGACTGCACTGTACAAACCAAACACCCTTACAGCATTGGCTGCACTAATTTTGCAAGGCACTTCTCTCTAGGCTGTGCTTTGGTGTCCCACTGGAAAACAGCTATTAAACATTGGCTGGAAGACCTTTAAGCTGCAAAGAAATCAGTTGTCACACGTGCTGTTCCCATGTAGCTTGCAGAGGTCTGAAGATGGGTATTGCTCTGCCACCACAAGTATCTGTGGTGGATCCCCAAATTTTCTAGGTAAGAAACTTGTGCCTTCAGTAAAAGTAATTCAGTGCTCATTTAGCTGACTCAGACTCATGGAACTAACACTAAATTAAACCCCAAGTCTGGAGGTAAAGCAGTTATTGAGGTACCACCCCCGGGACTCAGCAGCTTCTGGATTATTTCAAGAGGTAGGGGAGAAGGAGGCAAATGCAGTTCACCACTGACAGTGTAAGATGCCTCTTGGGAACATGCACTAAATGGGAACATATCCAGATGTTGGGCTCCCAGATGTGTGAGGCAATCATCCAATCAATCAGTTTCTGGAACGGCAGGAATGAAAAGGCAAAGCCTGCATAAATGTGAGTTGGAAATTGAAATCTAGTGTGCTGTAAGGCACAGAGAGGGAACACTCTCTGGAAACACTGGCTGGGCCGTGGCTGGAAGCTTTGGGTAAGGGAGTCAGTACTGCCAGGCAGGGAAGGAAAGGCAAATTCAGCTGCTCACTTGTGTGTTGATGTGTAACAACAGTAAACAGAAACGAGATGTGCACCACATGAATAGCCAACTTGCTGAAAATCAGATCCTTTCATTGTTTACAAACTGTGGCAGAATCACCATAGATTAATGACATTTAGAAATCACCACTTCCACTCTGTATTTTTATAATTGCCTTTTTTTTTTTCTAATTTGTGTTGTCTTAACCCGTTACAGTCAATTCAATATGGTACAAATACAAATACTTGTAGTTTAAAGGATTTATAAACAAAAATGAATGAGGGAAAAACGCTATGGTACTTTCCTTGACCCAACATTTACACAGAAAGTTTTTTTTTATTTTGACATGACTAGACAGATACCAAATGCCAAATGGTTTTAACTAACATCAATACACAATTAGCAGTCTTTGTAATTAATCAGGGCAGAAAATTGGAGACAAGGGGCCAACACAGGCTTCTCTCAGCCTTCATGTCCACTCTGCAAAAGTATAAACTTTTTCCCTGCTCTTTGGACAATGTTCAAAATGGCTCCTGCACAACCCTGAGATGACAATGGCCATTGTTGCCGTTCATTCAGAGATCTGTCAGCCTTTGAAACCCTGTCATTAGTTATGTTCAAAGGCAGGAAATACTAATGAGGTTTGATTTCACCAGTCTCCGTGAGGCTCCTTGCATATAATTCCCCTCACAAGATAAACCCACTTTTTTTTTGTGTTTGTTTTGCGAAATATAAACTTGGATGTAAAACATGAGAAAAGAGTAGCTGAGAGATGTTATCCTGAAACAGTCCTAAAACTGTGGTAAAGGTGCTCCAACGAGATCCTCAGGCCAGGCATATCACTGGAGCCTGTTTGTGTATTTATGTGATTTTAGGTCTTCAATGTGCCTGTTAAAAACACATTCTGTTTAAGAAACGCTTTAGAGTCCTGATAAGATTTTATTTCAGTTTAAGTATTTTATATTTCTTCTAGTGCAAAGTACAAAACAAAAGCTATATTTTAATTTTCTTGCCACTCATGGAATTAATTAAAAGGCACCAGAGTTCAGTCACCAAATCCTAAGATGTTTACTTAATTGAAATTTTACAAAATATCTTTGCAGCAAATTACTGTATCCACAGCTGATCTATTTTGCTGTGCAGTTTTTTGTGTGAATCAGAAGATTTTCAGAGTTCAAGTTTTTTCCTGTTTTTCCACTGATATTTCTAATGATCTTTCAGAATGACTCACTTATCACTCACCGTGTGATTAAGCATTTAACATTCTGACTGCTAATATTTCCTAGTCCAATCTAAAAGGTCATAGAACAATACATTACTAAAAAGCACAGTGTAATTAGGTTACTTGCCATGTAAATTATAGCTGCTTGAGTTGAAATGAAGTTCTGTACTTAGACTGTTGTTCATGCAGTAGTCATTACATGTTTCTGAATTTCATCTTGTAAAATGTGGATTTATTATGTTTTTAGTTGAATAGCTGAGGGATTTTTCATGTGGCTGGTCCTATTGCACAGATTTGGCTTTAAGCTGGGATCAGAAGAAAAAACATAATCATGTATAAGAATTAATTACAGCTTTAGTGGATAAGCTAACTTTAAAAGATACAGGCAAATCTGTACTCATCAAATAGTAACTTTTTTTCCAGCTTCTTTGTTGATTGTCTTTGTTGTGGGAAAGTATGAGAGATATTTCAGGAATGACAACCTGATTGCAAAGATAAGTACCAGAAAAGATTTGATCATGTCACTGATATTGATGGGAAAATATAACTTGGGTTTTCATGGGGATTGACTTGATGGGCAAGCTAAAGTGCATGTGTAAGGATTAGGCTTGTCAGTGGGAAACACTAAGTCTGGTCATTACAGTTAGCTCATTTATGGTACAAAGAGGCAAGGGAACATTTGTAAGTCTTTGGTCCTTGCTGAATAAAACTGAATTATTTCAGTCAAGCTGCCACCTCAGCTGTAAAATATCAGAGCTATCAGATGGGAGCAGTGATTAGAGACTGCAGAATGACACAAATCCATCTGTGCCTTGGGTGCCAAGGAACCATTGGGATACTCTGCCCCAAGTCATGGGACTAGCATAGAAATGATAATAATGAATAACACGGTTCCTTTTTTCAAAGTTATTGTGGAACTCAATGGTTGGTTTATGACACTACATAGAAATAAAAATAATTCATTGGGAAAATTAATGTGTAAACTGTTTTTCTTCTTTATTCAAAGAACTGAAGAAAATTATTCTAACTGACCATTGGTCTGAGAGGTGAAGCAGAGACTGCACAGTCTTTGGTGAAAGGTTTCAGTGGTTTTAAACCATCATTGAAATCTCCCCTCCATGGTCACTCCCAAAAAGTCAACCTGAAAAAAGAATCTCCAGTGTACACCAACTTAAGAGCTCTTCTTAAGAGCTCCCTCTGCCTATCCACCCAGTGCTTCCAGCTGATGCCCAGGTTCTGAAATCATCACTCCTAGCTTTTTTTCCCTCTGGAAGGGAGACATCTGATAGTTTTATTCTTAGTTGCCACAGGGTCTGCATTAAGGTAGTCTTCGGCTTTCAGGTCTCAGGCTCTCAAAAAGCTCTTTATGCCTTTAGGCAGCTCAAAAGGAGGAAAATTAGGGAAGGAATCTGAGTCTTCAGCCATCTCTTAACATTCAGATTTAGAGTTGTGTCACACCAAGGTGCAGCCCCATTTTGTTTACATCATACTTTCAATGCAATTCTCTCTGCTTCATCAATGGCAGTCATATTTCTGTGTTTCACATGGTATATTATTACTGATTTGATTATAGCTGAGAAACATGTAATTATTCATGCTATTAATATGGCCCTGGTGGGATGGGTATTCTATACTGCTGGGTGTGTGTTGTGAAATCTGTAATGCCCACTGAATGCTCCTTTGTTATCAGCAATTATTCAGTAATGACTCAACAATAATGGTGTCTTGGTGTTCAAAACACAGAAGTATTGAAAATATTTTCTAATATAACAAAACCCCATGATATAAACAGAGTTCCTCAGTTCCATGCAAAGTTAGGTATTCAGGACTGTCAGGAACTTCCAGAGGCTGTGGGTATAGAGAGGATTTGAAAACAAAGCTTCAGAATAGGAATCTCAGTTTTCTGCTTGGGCCTGCAGTTCCTTCTTCAGCCATAACTGTAATTCAAGTCTAATTTGTCAAATATATATTCTAATTATTTTCCTAGTACGGACAAAGAAGTCACCACAGTACTAGTGATTTCTCCTGCACAAGCAGCTCATTTCTAAACCATGCACAGAACCCAGTCTTGCCTAAAGCAGGCTGTTCATTCACCTGCACAGGTCACAGGGTATTCCAGAGGATCCTACTACCTCTGTACTCCTAAAAGTGCGTTTGTACTCCTGATTACAAACAGTAATGTCTAAAGATCAAAGTAAAAGGGTAATTTTTAACCCTGTGGTAGCCTACAGTGGAGTTAATTACATGAATAATTCAATATATCACAAGCATGAATTGTAAAACCCAGGCAGAGGAAGTACCTGTGTCTCTTTGCCCAAAGTGGACTGGGACTGAGAGCTTTAGCTTTGGAATTTTTTTTTCCAAATCAGTGTTCTTTTTGAAGTTTTCAAACAGTTTTATCCCACAGATAAGAGGAACAATGGTACCTGTGTTGCACTGCATTACAGCAGCACTTTGAAGGGGTAAGCAAACAGCTAAGGAGGGATGTTCTAAGGAGCTATCAAAACCAGACAGAATTTGGCAGCCAGCAGCCACCCCATCTTCTCCAAGGTTTCCTTGTGCTCCTTCACCCTCCCTGAAAACCAAGCAAAATATAAATCATGAAGTTCTTTCCTTTCTTTTCCTTAACCTGACTTTTGAGAACTTGGCATGGTACTGCCAGGCAGGAAATCTGCAGTTGGATGTACCTCCTCTTCAAAAGCAGGGCAATCAGCATTCACTTCACTTAAAGAAAAGGCTGGCCAAGGAAATAATAATAATAATAATACCTTCACAAGCAAGGAAACACTTTTTTGTCCACGAGGATAAATTAATTTAAAACATGTTGTAGGGTGTGTCTCACATGCTTTGATGGGTATGTCAGACACATGACATTATTTAGCATTACACAGCACAAGGCATCATCTTTAAATCAGTGTTGGCCCATATTTTTCCTTGACATGTAGCAGATGCCATTTGCTTACATAAATCTTCAGAGAAGCTTGTTAAGTTACAAGAATAGGCACAGTACTGAACATGGAGCATTAGAGTTCTCTGCAAGAAAAACTGTTCATTCCCAGGAGAAAAAGAGCCTGAGCTGTACCAATTCTAGTGCCAGTTGTAGGC
>JBBMKD010000025.1:3074569-3115931 GCA_037834095.1 Argya squamiceps
GCAGTGCTCTCAAAGTACCATCCTGGTCTTTAAAGGAAACTGAGGCAGGTGATGACATTTACTTGAAATGCTGGTTCACCTCCCTGGGCAAAATAAAAATGCAGAGGCAAAGGCTTTTCTCTCTATCCTTACAACCAGAGGGATCTTTACAAAGCTACCCACATTTTTGAACACAACTTCTTTGTTCTTCTGGCACATTTCAGAAAACTCCAGTTGCTCATATTTAGTATCCAAATCTTCCAGTTTAAGTGCAGGAGCAATTCAGAGGATCAGCCCTTGGTACCAGAGGCACATGACACGGGAAGAGCAGAACCTCAGCCCTGCTCAGGGTGTAAGATCTGGGCTGAAGGGAAGGCTGGAAGTCCTCCTTGACTGAAGGCAAGAGCTGCTCCTAAGGAAGCCAAGGAGACAGCCGTGTTCTAGCAGAGGAATTAAATGTTTCTCTTAAAAACCAGAAAGTGACTGCTTGGTGATTTGAACAGTATCAATACCATGCTAAATGAGAGGACATGTGAAGAAAAGCTGTGGCCAAAGGAGACGAGTGCTGGTGTTCATGGGGCTGCAGAGACTGGTCAAAAGTCTTTTAAGCCTAACTTTTGTGAGGCCACTCGGTTGGCTGCAGCTGGGTTGTAGCAGTGATACTGGAACAAAAATTCATTGCTGCTTCTCTTTGGAACTGTTTCTCTGAGGGTCATTCCTGAAACAATAAAGGTCTGCTCATTAATCAACTTTCATTAATTAAGACTTATTTCTGCCCCTTTCTGTCCCCTCTTTTTTCCCCTTTCTTCCTCTGCCTCTTTTCATCTGTACACACATTGCCTCAAGCATTTGTATGTTCGCTAATCTTTTCAATATTCATAAAGCAAAAGTGATATGTAACCTGTGGGGAAATGTATTCCCATTGATATATTTTTCTTCAATGTGAAGTACAGACGTTTTTTGGAATGATGAGGAAGCTTTGTCCTGGACTAATGGCTGTCACACATAGCCTGGACATGCAGGTGTACTCAGGGTTGGAGTGTGCTCCCAGTCACTTTACCAGGCACAGATTGAAGCCTGATAATATAGAGAGAATGAGCACAGAAAGTCTCTAGGGTGTTCTGTAAGATGGAAAAGACAGGAAAAGCAAAGATTATGAAGCAAAAAATTAAGAAAGAACGAAGAGAAGAAAATGTTAACAGAAAAAGCAAAAAGCAAGTGAGCTGCCATGTAGAATTTGTGCAGATCCTTTTGAAAGAAGCTGCAAAGTGTTCTTCACAAAGAGTAGGAACACAGCACTGTGTACTGCACATGTCATACAGGGAGCCTTTAGAAGTCCATTTCAAGTCCTTGCTAAAACAAGTTTAGCAGTCTACAAACAAGAATGCCTTTAACATTGCGACACCCACAGCCATTTTATAGGTCTTGTGGCTTGGATCTCATTCTTGGTGGGGGTTGCTCTTTATTTCTTATCCAGAGTGTTTACATCTTTGTGGTGTCGGCAATACAGACCCATCTTTATAAGAGAAGCAAGAAAAAAAAACAGCAATAAATCTCTGCAATGTGTTTTCAGTATGTCTATAAATCTGAAATATTTAAATGTAAAACAGTCGCTTTCTTTGAAAACCGTGGATTGAAATTCACAAAAGGATTGATTACGATATTTTTATTCAGGATGATCTGAGCAAAGACGAGGCTAATATCTTTCCTTGAATGCACTCTTTACATTAAGAGGCACTGAGAAAAAAAACCCCACAGTATTTTATTAAAGGTGTTGTTGGTGGTTTGTCACAGTGGGAGTGAAGCCAAAACTGTTCTTACAGAAAGAAATACAGTTCACTGATAAAATTGTATAACCTGTGTGTTAGAAAGAGACGGTTAAAAAGTTCAGCTGTTTAGGTGAAAAAGCAAAATAGGCACAGATAGATCTCTCTTCTGTGTCTATATTAATCATCTTTATTGTAGTATTATTCAGACAAGTGAATACAGAATCCTGTAAGTAATCTATAAGTAGCTGGGAAGATTTCGTATACCCAAACATCTGTGCTGGGTTTTTTTTTTTATGAAATAGAAGTTTCAATCTCCTCTTTTGACTAATGGTAATATTTTCATAACAATGCAATCCCCAAGGGATCAAAGGTTCACTTTATTAAGTGCCTTTAGAGCATTCAGCACTTTCTAGAGTCAAAAATAGTTTCTGCCCAACAGAGACTGAATGCCTGGGAGCTGAGACAGAGTGATAAATAGATAACTGAGGTTTGAAAGGCAGGAGAGAGACAGACCTAGACAAAGAAAACTACACAGCCAGGTAGATTTGAATAAATCAACAGGTTCTGTCTTCAACAATGTAGAGTGGCCAGAGGAGAGGTAGGATTACATGGGTTGTCATTCTCTTATCAACAAAGTGCTGGACCTAACAAAGCTGGAAGAGAGTTAATAAGATTGGAGGAAATAAAAGAGATTTTGATAAAAACAGAGTCCTTCAAAAGACTCAAGGTCAAAATGTGAGACTCACCCCACAGAACAGCCATCCCAATACAGCTCTGCTTCATATCATCCTTTCAGGAGTGAGAAATACATGACCTCAGCCCTTCCCCAAGGCATATACCTTAGTGTGTGTACCCACCTTCCGAGGGATAGTTATATGCCAAGATTCTTGTAAAAAACCACTCTGTATTCAGCTATCTCCTCTGGGCACCAGCGTTTTTTACCTCATCTACTTAACACACTTACTGTTCTGTCAACATACAGACCTTGGCCCTGGTCTTGAGAGCACCTGGCAGGATTTTGGCAACAAAAAAGGACACACAGCATTGAACCTTAGGCTGCCACGTCCCAGGCAGGAGCTGGGTCTGCAGCATGTCCATAGGCTGCCCACAGGGATAATGCACAGGATTTTCAGAGGTCAAGTCAGCCCACTGAAGCTCTGGATTCCGGCCACCTTTGGCATTCCAGTTTTCAGGAATTTTTATGGCAACAGCTTCAAAATATCAGCACAGGATTTATAAGCTGCACATAGACAGATTCCACAAATAGTCACACGAGCCAACCCACACACCCAAATGGATATTTCCCAGCTGCTGGAGCCAGAGGGGTTCCCTGCTGAGATCTCTGTCCATCTCAGCGGCTGGGAAGGAGCTTCCTGCTGCTTCAGGGGCACGTGGGCCTTTTCTCCACCTTTAGGATGGAAAGAATGGGAGACTTCTAGAACATTCCCTGTATCTAGGAAGAATCCTTCACTGCCCATACTGCAAGAAGGGAGTGGGTCTTGCTTTGGGGTGAAGAATGATCAGTGACCTTGTGTTATATTGTGCTGCTTTAATTAGATTGAATGGGGACAAGAAAAGAAAGACAGAAGGGGAAAAGAGTTAATATTGAGCATAAGCATTGATGGTACAGAAGAGCTAGCACCGAAATTCAAGCATCCTAATAAATGGAGTGAGTTGAATAAACTATTTTAGTGACTATCATGGGTCAAATCCTGGAAAAACATTAGCAGATATATTTATGCCAGTATAAACATTTAAGTAAATCACTGTGTGTTATTACAATAACACTGCATTTGAACTGAAGTTGTTAGAAATCCACTTCAGAAATTAACCCAGTTATTTTTAATAGCAATTATGGCTTTTTACAACCACATTTGCATTCATCATCTTAGAAACTGAAATATTTCTAATTAGTAAAATGGCAATAAAATGAAAAGAGTTTGTGTGTTAGGTTAGTGGCTGGAAGTGTGTTTTTCTCTCATCTCTGAGCTGTGTTGCCCCATTAGCTTTCAGAATGATTGCACATAGTAGTTTGCCAGGAGATTTGCTCTATGTAAAGTTGTACAAGTGCTTCTGTACTCTAGAAAACAAGAAATGACAGGAATATGTTGTAAAAATGTATCCTCTCTGTTGGGAGGTTTTTTATTACACATGCATTTAGTCCAAATAATTTTAAACTTACATTTCCACCAAGGCTCATCTTTGCTTTAACAAGTGTTTTTTATTAACTGGAATGATGGGTTTTTCATTTTGAACTGAAATCTCCTTTTTGTGTTTTCAGAAGGGCATATATCTGAAGGCTTATTTTTAAAGCTGAAATGCAATATGTTGAAAAAGCATTTGTGAACTCTTTTTCTGTAATTGAAAAAATACTTGAGTTAGACTTTAAAGTGTGAAGAATGATACAGCTACTATCTGTGCTGACTCAGGCCAACTTGCTTCCATGCTGGTATGTCCTTCAAAAGGAGTTAGAAAAATCGCTTGAGGAGAAGAAAATTTGTCTAAAAATGTGAATCAAAACTTTTCATCGCTGCATGCAAAATATCAAATGTAATACATGTTATAATTTTGATCTTAACATAGCTTTTTTTCATGACATTGGCAATATGGTCTGGCTAGATCAGGATCCTAAAAGAACACTGTTATTTTACAGTTGGAAATGATGCAGTAATAAATTTTGTTTCTCAAAAATGTAATGAGAAGCAAGTGTCATCGCAGCCACATTTCTGTAACTCTGCATTTTTTATTGTATCTGGCTCTATGTTATTAATACCCAGATCCAAATGTTTTGGTTTGGTTTGGGATTTTTTTTTCCCCCATATATTCTCTAAATAGTACTTAGGGATCAGAAAGGCCATAATGATCTGAATGATCATAAGAATAAGTAAAACATTTTTCTTGGTCAGGCAAGAACTTTGTTCAGTTTTTAGAGGTACATAATCCACACTGATTATGTTCAAAGAATTAATATGGCTTTATGTTCCAGAACTGTCCCTGCAGGTCCCCATATCAGCCAAGAATAATATCTAGACAGATTTACCAGCCTGAAAAGGTTTTAAGTGAACTTCATACCCATGCTCAATGTAGCTTGATTTAACTTGGTCAAAGTCTACTCTTTCACTAATGTGCAGTTTGCAGAAGGAATGTGAACCACAGCATGGAGGGTTTTTCTGCTCCTCATCCACCTCACCCCTGAGGAAGCACAGGATGCATTAGAAGTTGGAAGGAGATGGAACCAGGCCAGCTGACCTCAGCTGACCAAATGTTATACATTGTTTCTCATTTCACCTAAGGTTTAAAGGGATTTTTGTTTTTCAGTGAGCACTCCTCATGTATTTCCTTGCTGGCCTCATTAAGCACCTGATTAATACAATTCACCTCTGCCTCCCTGTCTGTACCTGTTGTTTCTCTAGGGAGTCAAGAAAGCCCCAGAAGGTCTGGAACAAGCATTGTAATTATCCCACTTGCCTTTTGCAGTCTTGTAGTTTCCATTATTATAATTTTTCACAGATATCTTATCTTTATGTGCTGGGAAAAGGAGTTATTGAAATCCCTTCTGAGGCACTTCGCTACCAGTGCCCATTGTTGAACCTCACCAGCTCCAAAGAAGGAAAACAAAAAGGGTCACATTACATGTGTAGCCCAGAGACGACACCAACTTAGACATTTTTGTGGCCAGGACCCCAACCTGTTCCTCAATTAAGAATTATATCAATGCCATCATCATCATCATCATCATCATCATCATCATCATCAGACTGTAGCCAAGACCACTCAGTTGTTTGCTCAGATTCAGACACCATAATCTAATGATTAAGATCAATGTACATTAGGATTTTGCTGTAGTGTCAGCACACCTGAGGGAGTGGCAGAATGCATCCCTGCCACACTCCTTTCCTGAAGGTACACAATTTTGTTTTGTAGCACTTTTTATTATTTTCACTGCTGTTTTCTGCTTAAAACGAGAATTAAGGAAGTGGTGCTGTTGTGTTTCATAACTGCAGTTCTGCAAACAGTATAAACTTAATTTTGTGAAAATGAGCAAATAATTTTTTCCATAGTTCATTCCTGTTAAAATGTTCCTGCAACTGTCTTATATCTACCCAGTTGTTTCAGCCTGGTGTCCCTCTCATCTATCACACTTGGCCACTTCTTTCCTTGGGCTTCTTCATTCCAATGGGAGGAGCATTACAAAACCTGCCAAAGGCAGGCTGGAAGCAGAGTACTTCATAATCTAATAATGTGGGACCCCCATGATCACCTGATGCTGCTGTTCAGTGACCAGTGCAGCCATCTGTGGGAGGTGGCTCTGTTCTCCCAGGCTGAAGGGCTGTATTGTTCCAATGTTGTTGCTCCATGGGGGTCAGAGGCTCAAAGGATGTTAAGTCCTACCATGGCTGTGCCTTGCAACCTCCCAGGAAACCTTGGGATTTAAGCCAGAGAGGAGTTCAGTGCACTTGATCAAAACCAAAAGCAATTATTGAACATTGACTTTTTGACCTAACCCTCCTTGTCCATAACTGGGGCTGGAAGCACTGGTGGACAGCAAACTGTGCAGACCATGCAGGTGTATTTTCTTTCCTCAGCTCAGGTGAATAGTCTGAAGCTGCCTGAAGCTGGTAGCACAGAAGCCACAGTGCAAACTTTGGGGTTGCACACAACTCTGATGGCTGCTTACATAAACAGAGAGTGTCTCCAGGATCTGTGTAGTTTCAGATCATAACTGGTTTTATTAGAAAGTGCTGGCTTGCCAGACAAGAAAAGGTGATTCACTTGGATGGGGGGAGAACAGCAGTTCTTCTGCAATGAATTCATTACTAACACAGTGAGAGACAGAACCAGGCAGTTTCAAATTCACAAATCATCTGTCTTTTTACTAATATCTGTGTTTTTTGGCACCCCAAGAGCAGTCTCTGTTCCCCTGGAGAGACTCTTTCATAATGCTCAATAATGTATCTGTTATTATGAGAAGGATGTTGAGAGTTTAGAACACAGCAGCTCAGCTGAAGCAGCTGTTGCTTCAGAGACAGCAAAAGTAGAAAAAAAGACATTTAAAATTTTTAAATGTATGCTCCCATGTGGTCTATTTCTCAGCCCAAAAAGGGGCCTTTGCATTGCAGCTGCCACCTGTCTGCAAAGGGGGAAGCTTTAGAAAGGATTTTCCTGGAGCTGCTCTTGGCGGCCCATTCCAGGCCACAGCCAAAGCCAACTTTTAAGAACCATTGTAAAGAGTGAATTCAGCTATTCCTCTCTGCTTAGATTTCTCATGACCCTGATCTTCCACAGGGGCCTGCAGTTGTGGAGAGTGACATGGTAAACCTTGGCCAATGAACAGCCCAGCAATCTCCAGAAACAAGTATCATTACCTGGCTGGTTATGTGCAGGTGATGCAAAGTGCCATGGGAAGCAGCAATTACAATTCCCTAGGAAAATGAAGAGCTGGTAGGCACAGCAGAGGTCTGTGCATCAGCCAGAAAAATTCCCTCAGAGCAGAGAGCTGCTGTGGGTATCCCTCAGGGCTCTGACCGAGCACAGCCTAGGGAACAACTGCCTTTGAAAGGGTGGCAGGAGTGAATCCTATGGATAAGCTGTGCATGCCTTCCAAAGGCTGCTGCACCTTATTGTAAAAGAGCAAGATGCCACACTGTGTGCCTACCACAGATTTTCTTTCCTGAATGGCAGGGATTTGCTGTGGTTGAGGTCCTGCCTTGCCCTTGGACCCACTTTCTCCCATGAAGTAACCCCACACCCCTTGGTGAATACAGCTCACTCAGCTGTGACTGCTAAAGAGCAGGGAAAATCAGTTCTGTAGGAAGCCTTGTTTTTAAAGCTGTTTCATATAAGATTTTATATCTACCTTCTTTAAGTGTGGAGTGGAAAAACTGAACTGTAATTCATGCACCCTTTCTCTGTGTTTTGAAAATGTTAAATCAAAAGTAAGATTTATACAAATAAAATCCAGCAAGTGCCCGTTAACACGGAGAGTGTTGGAATTCTGGATTTGCCACACTGATGTGTAGACACCAAGGGGAGTCATATATATTTTAATGCATTTCTAGTCATTTCTAGAATTCAAGAAGTGTCCTGTCCCTATTGCATATTATTTTGTTTATCTTCCTTGACTTTGCCAATTAACACGGATGGCCGTGCTTGAAGTTATGGGTTTTACAGACCCTTGTGGCTTTATGCTGACACAAATTGCTGCTCAAAAGAAAAGTAAGGGAAAGGAAAATTTATAGTTCAGCCCAACGCTGTATGCCAAAATCTAAAAATGGTTTAAGACAGCTTCTTAAATAATCATACTTCGAACAGCATTCTCAAGGTCTTAGGCCAGAAATGTCAGGCATTTTTGTACTTCCCCAAACTCTGTGGAAATAAATTAGTTGGGTTTTTTTTTAAATTATACAATTATTGAAGGAAGTGCTGGACAATTTTCATCCAGACTCAGAGCTGCCAGTTCTCACAAAATCGAGATTTTAAAAAATAATTCCAGTTCCTATAGCATGAATTACAATAGGTTCCTAGCTCTTGTTTTATTTTAAAGGTACCTTCCTTGTTCTTCTAACTGTGGAAAGAAAAATGTAACTGTCAACCCTTAAGGCTAAGCAAATTTCATAGTGCTATTCTAAAATTATGATGGCAAAGCTTCATTTTGGAGACCTAACTGATGGTACTAAAGCTGTGCCAATACTGCTAATTTAAGATAATAGATACTCTTCTGGCATCAACACAGCTGAATTGAATACTGTAAGGTTCATGTTTTATACAAAAATAATGCCCAAACTTAAGTATTTTTACTGCAGATTCTAACAGCATATATGAGCAGAAAACTGAACCTGTGTAATTGTTTATGCCCTACATAAAATATCCTGTGATTGCCTCAAAATACTATTTTCAAAAATCTTTTAAACAGTTCAGATAATTGTTGTTCCAGAGGATACTGGGGGGGAAAGAAAATCTATGATGGTTTAAGCCCTTATGCACGTTGAAAAGTCTGGAATTAGATTTCTGATCCAACCTCCTGTGCAGCACAAACAGCAGTGTTAAGGGACGTGGCCAGTTTGTGTCTCAGGTGAGATATAGACTATAATTTTAGTAGCAGGAGGAATCTCATCTAGAGACCTGCTGTAGATTATTTCACTGCCATTACTAGTTTAGATTAGCTAAGCAAATTTTCAGCATTATTAACTATGGTAGAGATGTATTAGCTGTGAGAGAGATGTATATTTGGAACTTTCCTGGAGTCAGTGGAGTTGCCCAGGCTGTGTTCCAGGGGCAGTGGTGGCTTCCAGAGCAAAGTGATGTCTGAAAGATCACAAAGACATCAAGGATATAGTTTGGTCATATCTGTGCTTAGGTGTGGCACAACCACAGTCACACTGACAGTTTATTTTAATACTGCAGAGGAAAATGGCCCAAGGTTTGGGGCCAGTCCTCAGGCAGGGGGGTGTGGCAGGTGATGTGTTCCCTGCTCAGCCCCTGCTCCCTGCACAGCTAATCTTTATCATTTAGAATTTATCTTTAAAATTTAATTTATGTATTCATAATCCTAGTCTGCCCTGGAAAAAACCTCAGCCAAGAGGTAGGATACTCTTGTCTCTGACTGGCTTGCGAAAGGGCTGGAATTCTACATGATTTTCTTTCTCTTGGTGCACAGTGACTGTGTTGGTGTCTCCTTCTGTCAGGAAGGAGAATTCCCTGTGGTACTACAAAGGCAGGAGGAAGTAGGAAAGCATGAAGTGCAAATCAGTGCATAGAACAATTAGAGTATCCTGCAAAAATGAAATACTGACTGATGGCAACATTTGTACATGAATTTCTTAACTTAGTCCTTGACACAGAGAAGAGAGTGGGGCCAAATAATATCTCATAATTGCTGGGGAAGTATTCCAATTTTTAGCTATTTGTACATCATTGCTAATCTCAAATCTTACATGATAATCCACTGTTTCTTTTTCTTCCTAATCCCTTCTAATATTAATCTGTGTTAATACCATGTATTTATGTATTTGGAGCATGGATTCTAGGGTGTTGCATAGCTCTTTCTCTCCACTTACTCTGCTTCTTATTGCATTTAATTTTATACAGGTTTATGTATACATGTATATACACACAGACATACATCTAAATATTTATGATGTATAAATATGCAAGTCTCTCTATATGTATAAATATGTGTATATGTAGGCAATTAATTTCTGTGTGGTTAAGTCAGAAGTATGTAGGTAAATACCTATATAGTTTTTGCCTTTTGCATACACATTTTTCCTTAAAAAGGTATTGTGTTGTGACAGATGTTGCTGCATGGACAAACACCAAGAATTGCACAAAATAAAGCAGCATCAGTTTAAAAAGAAAGGGTAGACATGTCAGTGCTGTCCTAAATATTTTTTTGTAACGTATAAATACATTTGTGCAAAAAACTATTGTTCCATTGCTGTAGAGATTTATGCATGGGCTTAAGTCAATAAACTGTGGATAATCTCATTATGATCAGTGGATTGCTACCAGGGTTTAGTTAAATATGAACATAAGTCTTTCTGGAATTATGAATATATAAATTAAATTATAAAGAGCAGACATTTATATGGATGGTTGCACATCATGCTGAGAACATTTGATCACACTGTAGCAAATGTTGATCCTTTTCTTGGTGGCATTTAAATCTATTGCAAAACTGCCTTGTAGTTGAAGCCCTGATGTAACTCTGATGTATTGTTAAAACTGAGGGTTGGGAGGATTGCTTTGTTTTGCTTTTTGCCCTAAGGATTTTCAGGGACTTAATCAGACTTGCTGGTTTATTTCCATATCAAACTTAAGTAGGAAATATTTTATTAACAGACATCTGCATCGAAACCTTCCATTTGGATAGGAGCCCTCAGCACCAGGACTGACTGCAGAATCAAACAATTCCTGCTCTGCAATTAGAGTTGTCATTGTTCTCAGACAGGAACTCACCAGTGCCCCACTAATGAATGTCCTTACAGATTTCCTCCAAGGAACAATTGCAAAAAAATCTGAGCATGCCTAGATAGGGCTCAGAGCTGAAAACCTAAAAATCACTTTAGTGAGCATTTTCCATCAGTGTAATAATTTCAAAGGGATCCTGAGTTGTAATCATCTCTAAGTAGAACTGGTACTCAGAATTATGGTAATGAAACAAGCACTTTCAGATGAGTTGATTAAATGTGCTGAAGGAGAATATAGATAATCCTTCAGATATTGAAAAATAGGATTTTACAAACCCGCACGTAGAAGAGCTGTTTATGCTTCAGAGAAATCTGAAGTTGAGGTAGAAATTCAGTTTCATGTGATTAATAATTTTGGTTTTATAGTGGTCATTTTGGTGGGAAGTACAGGCCCCAGCAGACCTGTGACACTCTGGGATAGTTCATTTTACTGATTTTTCAGCCTAACTGCACCACTGCATGTATGAACACTGGAGTACAGCAGTGATTTGGGGACTACCTAAACTGCGATTGGAGATTCATTCCTTTTTGTAAGTGTTTTTCCTCTCTGAAAACAAATGTATAGAGTGAGGCAGCATCCCTCTAAGAGAAGAAAACCCATGGAGTCACCTCAGTTAGAGACTACAATGGTCAGTTAACCAATTTATTGCATGCTCCTGAATAGAAGCAGATTCCATTCCCTGTGAATGGAGATTGACTCAATATAATTATCCTCTCTAGAGCTTTAAACAAACCAGCTTTAAATATTTTAAGTGATGTGGCTTTTATCACTTCCTTTGGACAATATTTTCATTGTCTAATAGATCTCACTTTGAATTTTCTTCTGATATCCTGCCTAAATAGCTTAACCACATGTCATTATCTCTTATTCTACTTAGCTAAAATTCCTTACAAGCCCTGTCAATTACTGTTCCCAGGAGCTGCTTCAAATGCTTTAGTAGTGATCATATAGCTAAAATCCTTCATCAAAGAAGGCATTCTCATCAGTATTAGAGCATTTGGCATTAAAAACCTATATATATTTCATAGATATTTCAGTTTCTAAGCCTATAAAATGATCCTTAATTCAGTTGTGAGAACCCTATGCTTTATAATTCATGCACAGTTGAAGATTGATCTAATGCTAGGGAAGACATGTCCCTGTGGATTGGGATGGACAGTGGGAAGTCCTCCTGCTGGGTATTGAAGGATTTGGCACAAGGTGCTGTGGTTTGTGTACAAACACTGCTCACCTCCTGCAGCTGTGGGCAGGAACAGCCTCCCTCTGCTCTGGAAGGCACCAAGGTCCAGGGTTGCTCTGTCTGATGGCTGTGGGATGTTGGGAAAGCAATCCTGCTTTCCTGTGACAGGGGTAAAGGAGCCTGCCTGGTGGGGAAGGAGGGGCTGGAAAAGAGCGGGGCTGGAAAAGAGCAGGCCTGGATTCAGGCACCTTCCAGGCAGAAAGTGGTTGGCTCTCATCTGTATTGGCCAAGTTAATCCTGGGAACATCAGGAGTGCAAAGAAGGGAATGCTGATGGGGGTTCAGTGGTTACAGAGCTTTTCCAGCACAGTTCTGATATCCAGGTTTGCTGATTAACTCAGGGCAGCCTGGCCAAAGCCATGGATGTGATGGGCATATCCACTCTTTTACCCACATGCCCTGGGGAGAGCTCTGCTTACAGGGGCTCTCCTAAGACACACCACAGTCTGAGTCCCCTGAACCTCAGCAACCACAGCATTTGCATTTTTGTCAAGTTCAGTTTACAGAAAGTGTTGGCATCTGCTCATTCTCCTCAATCTTCACCCAGTGTGTCCCATAAGGGCATCAGCCCAGTGTTTGGCTTCTGTTCTCAGAAGAAGATGCTGTGCAGACCCAAGCTGGTGCCAGGCACAAAGGTGCTTCACACCCAGCAACCAGCTGTGGGGCACTTCCATTTGACCTTCAAATTTACTTCCCTGCAAACATTCATTGCCTCTTGGCTTACAGTGTTGTTCCCAGGATATGCTCTGTGAAATCCTGCAGTGCAAAGCAGTCTGCTGTCAGGTACAGATGCAGTGATTGCAGTAAATGCTGGGCAATGTGGCAGGACCTTTTTTTAGCTTTGATGTTTTTCAGATTCTGTGCTGCCCAGGGGTGCAGTTCTGAGCTCACATTCAGTGTCACTCAGCTGTTCACAGAGCAGGGAGACAAAACAAATCCTTTTCCTGCTGCACACCAAGGACAACTTTCAGTCCCAAAAGCACAAACAAGGGTGGCTGAAGGGAGGAACAAGAAGGATGGGACCTCACAACCTGAAGCTGGAATTGGACAATTAAACTCCAATATGCAAATGGAGCAAAACTTATAAAAGTGTGAGACCTCGTGACCATTTGTCCATTTTGTGACCATTTTGGGTCCACCTTGGGTGTAGCCCTGGTCAGGCTCTTGTCCTGCCCAAGGTGTATCCTAAAGGCCTTTCAATAAATACTTACTTTATTCTCTGGCTCTGTCCAGTCTCTGTTCCAGGTCAGCCTTCCCAAGGCATCATGTTAGGCACAACTAATGGCTGCAGTGTACCCTCAAGTTAGGGTTGTAGGTGAGACATGCATTTAGAAGCTTGTCCCATAATCATATGAGATGGGAAAAGAATTCCTGACATACTATCCTTCCCATGGGATGGCAACATCTGCAGTAGAAGAAATTTACAAGTGGGTTTTGGTCAAGATTTCTATAAACTCTTCCTTTACAGAAAAAGAAATTAATTGTCCAAATTGTAAAGCGATTTTTATTTATTTCTGTTCTCTCTCAAACTAGTAGGACATTTGCAAAGAATAAATGAAAAATACCTGAGATAAAGACCAGCTTGAAGACAATGTCCTATCAGATCTGTCCTGCCATCTGCTGAAGTGATGAAAAGTGGACTAAGCAGAACCATGAGTGTGGTCTGGGACAGGGATCTAATTTGAGACATTCTCTATAGATACAGAGTAGGCTGAACTAAATCACTCAGCTACATATATGTGAGCAAACTTGCATTTATTCCTTTTATTTGGCTCTGACAACTCCTGCAATGCCTTACTGCTGAACACTTTATTGTAAAACTAAATCCATTGCATGTTCTGTTCAAGAGATTGTCTTGAGGACATGTGACTAAAATAGTTAAATTGCTTCTGTAAGAAATGATGGATTTTCCAAGGGCTGAACAGTCCACAGAGTTGGACGACAGGAGCCATATGGCTGATGAGATCTGTGTGAGAAAATACATTCTAGGACAGGGTTTAAGGAGCCAAGACAGAGGAGCAGCCCCTTTATTTCTGGGCAGTTTCACCAACTCACTTAATAGGAATGAGGTGAGGTCCACCCTTTTTTAATCCATTAAACATAATAGATATAAGAATATAAATTGCCTCAGATAACAAGCAATAATAAAATTTATATTTTGAAGATATTTGTTAGCTGCTGAGAAAATAAGAGACCACACTAATAGTTTAAAGCTTAGATTCCTAATTTGATAAAATAAGCTCTCTCTATCTGTAATATGTACCACTGCTGCAATTCATATGATTTGTCACATGTTCCTTGAAACTCAACAGCTTTAAAGCCTCACATCTATTTCTAGGTCTTGCTGTATTTTAACTAAACCACAGAAATATGTGTTTGCCTTGAAAAAAGCTTTTCTGATAGTGTGACTGAGGAATCTTCAACAAGTCTGGAAAGAACAGCAGAGTGTAACTGAATATGTATTTCTACCTTCCATAGCTGGAGATCAGAAGTCAGAGGACAGAGAGAGCTCCACGTATCCTCTATAAAAGCCCACTCTGATGCTCCTGTGTTTGGCTCATGCTGGCTTTAGCAGCTGGGGCTGGCAGAGACATCAGCATGGGCACTGTGCCTTCCAGTGCCAGCTCTTCCTGACATCTCCTCCCTGGGCAGGTGCTCCTGTAGCTGCTCCAGCCCCTGCAGCCACCCGTGGAAGGTTGGCTCACTGCAGGGCACCATGAAGTGTAAAAACACATCCAGATTCTCCCATCTATATATTCCCAGGGTGGAGACATGCAGGAGAGCATAAACAAATGAACACTTTTGTGTCCTAGAGCAGCCAAGGAGAGGAGAGAGGCAGCCTGAGCACATGCTGTGCCGCTGTCCCAGCCAGCAGGCAAGTCATCTGGGGCAGGGTACACACAAAGCCTCTTTCTTCAGTTGTTTGGGGGCTCTTCCATTGTAATACACCCCAAAAGCTGTCATAGACCTTGTGCTCCTGTCCAACAGAATAGACCAACTCTATATTAGCAATTTAAACCAGACAGGCAGAGCAAGCAGTTCAGAATAGATAAAAGACTGCTGAAAGAAACGTCAAAATGATACAGTCCTCATGCAAAAACCACTGACTTTGTGGGCCAGGTCTAAGATCCCGTAACAATACATAGAACAAACAACAGAATTGTAAATAACTGACTGAAAGGACAAAGCTGCCTGCACATAGAGTAACAACAGTAAAAGGGAGACTATGATAATTCTTCCTCCTGACTGTTTTTCACCCTCCTGTGCCTCATGGAAGGAGAATTAATGTATGCTCACCCTCCACGTTGCTCCAGCACTGCACTTCCATACACAAAGCAGCTGAAAAGCAGGTCGTATATATTTTGCTCTTCCTGGCAGCTCTTCCCATCCCATCAAAGGCTAATAAGGCATTTTGGATGCTTCATCTCATTTGTTATCTTCCTGATGGCATTATCATTCCAGTCAGAAAGGCAGAGATCCCCCATCCCTTAGGGCCATGCCAGCAGGGAAAGCACATCCAGAATTACGGTCCCCCTGCAAGTTCTTCCACCTGTTACTGTCACCACAGACATGCACACCCTCAGAAGCTGTGTCCCCCGTATTTTTATTGAAAGAGTCCACAAAAGCTGACAGGGCAGCTGTTTTTTCTGCCCAGCCCTGGCTGTAAGGGTGGCCTTAGCAGGCTGCAGAGCACTCACTGGGTTATTTACATGCTGCACACACAGCCCCTGTTAGGCTGGCTTCAGCTGGCAGCATGAAAACACTTGGATTTACACATTCCTAATGCTCCACTAGAGTACATAAGCCTCCTCCTCTGGGAACTCCTGCAGACAGTGCCCTGGGAGAGCACAGTGTGACCACTCACAGGCTGAAGCTGCCCACTGGGGGTTGGCCATGCCAAGACTGAGGCTGTTCTTTTGCAGCACTGGCACCCAGCCTAACTGCACAGCAGCCTTCAAAATGGTGTAGAAATCATTACCAGTTTTCTTAAGGTGCCACACCCCTGAGATTATTTATTAAAAGATTTATATCTTTTTAATAATGATCTCAGAACCACCCACGGGTGCTTTGCTTTAAAATCTGTTTTTGTCAATTGATGATTAATAAGTAACACCCAAGGAATTTGTTCCAGTGGAGCATTATTTTCTCTTTAATTAATACAGGAATTTCAGGGGAAGACACTCTTATCTCTATCTCCTTAAAGGGAGAGAGAAACTTCATCCCAACATCAACAAAGCTTAAAAAATAAGCACTGCTTGATTTGTTTGTATGTATGTGGGTAGTCCCAAGTAGCTGGCCACTGGGATTTGCTCTTTATCCTCAAAGGGGGCAGTGAGCTTCACAGATTTGGATAAAATAGAGCTTATGGGCCAAAAAACCAGGGCTGAGGAAAGAAAAAAAAATAAAAGGGGTTTATGAGGGTGAGACTGTCTAGTGGACCAGCTCAGTGCTATTCTGCTTTTATGTGAATGCTCATTTTTGGACAGGGAACTGTCAATTGTGTCTCAAGGCTGATTAGGGAACAACAGGAGGAGATCATTGATCTTTCTGTGAGATAAACATGATCATTAAGGAGTATGAAACAGGAGTATGGCAGGGAGGCAAATGCAGGTCAAAGAAGTCAACTGTCCAAGGAAAGTCCTAGATCAGTGGTGTTTTAGGAAAGATCAGCCTGTGGTGAGCAAAGGGAACTACTGTGCACTTTGGCTGATAGATATTTATGATAAATCAATCTCCTTGAGTGCTGCTGTGAATTTTATTTCTGGGGCTGTAGGTGGACCCTGCCATAGGTATGTGACAAAGCATGCTCTAGGGTCATGATTTTCCAAACTATTTGCATTAGGAACCTGTCAGGATCACACAGGGACTCCTTTTGAGGGCCTTGGGCAAGACAGAAATGTCTGCCAAATTCTCCTCCCAGATAGAAATCTATTGAGAACTGTACCTATCTCCAGGTGCTTAGTTTACACAGGCTAAAATAAGATTTAGTCCTGAGGAAAAGTTGCTAAATAAGTGGCAGATCAAAGAGATCTCTGAGGAGATGTGCTGTGGCTGCAGCAAAAGGGGCAGAGGATTCAAGTATTGAGACAAATCAGTGTCTGTGCAGTGAAATCCATGTCTGAACTCTGTCTCTGGCACAGACTTCTGTGCAGTGAGTAAAGGAAGTGATTGAAGCCAAGGGTTTGGAGGTGGTAACGCTGTGTTCCTTGTTTTCTGGGGATCCAACTGGAGACATCTAAGCTGATGTTTCTGCTTTGCAGATGTGGCAGGACCTCTGTTGCACTGACATCTGTTCTGAGTGGAAATGTGCTATACATTGTAATTGCTTTACAAAGTCAAGCCCTGTGCTTCCCAAAGCAGGCCACCAAAACACCACAGCACATTTGGGAAGACTCAGGAGCCTGATGAGGTGCAGCAGGGAATGCAGGGAACAAAATAAACTCCTCACTGGTGGCAGTGAGCACTGCCTGTGTCTGTGCAGGGAATTTGGCTGTATACTGAGAGTCTGCAACATAAAACTATAGGCATGCATATCACCACTGCAGGGAATTGAGGAGGAAACCTTCATCCTGGTACCTGCTGGTACCTTACTTCACAAATCCTTACTTCACAGGTTTAGTGTCCTTTTACAAATAGGATTTGGGAGACTTGATATCATTAATTTGCACTGCAGAACTCCTCAAAGGCAGGAGTTGTTTCATTAGCCACTGTTCAAACCTATAAAAAGGGTTTGGTCCTAAACCAAAGGGCTTGTAATTTACATTTAGAAAAATACTTGATGGGTGGGTATAAAAGGCATGTAAGAGGTACTGAAAGAAAAGTGTTTCTCTGAGATGTATTACAGTGATCTCTGCAGTCCCATATCAAACTTGAACTGCAGCAGTTAATTCATAGTGGTAGCAGATGTTCATATATTGCTGAGCCCCAGTTTTGTACTGACACTGAACAAGTTAAAGACCCTTTAATCATCACAAGACATCATCCTTTTCTACAGTCCTATTTTCTTTAATAAAAACTATTTGTATCATATTAAAGAACCAAGTCACCTCCTACTAGTTCACTGGAAGCAGGCAATAATGTACCATAGGGTGCCTACTACAGGAGGGCTCTGAGCCTGGAGCCTCCCAAAAATTCAATAGAACTGTCCCAGGAATAGCTTTGAAACCAAAGATTCTTGAGACCTTCTTAAGTTTCCTTATGAAATCCTGTCGTGCTTTTCCTGACCAACCAAAACAACAAAGCACAAGTCCACACAAGTCACAGAGCTGCAGGAAAACCTGGTGCAAGTTGAAAAGCAGAAATTCCAATGTTGGTGGGCTTCAGGGCTGGAGGATTGTGAACTCTGTGAAAATCTAACACAGCAACCCCCTAATGTTCACATAGAGATGTAAACAGAGAGCCACGTCTGCAGCACTTGGACTGGATTTTTTTTTCTGTGGGGCTGTTACTGCTTTAAGCAGGCCACATGCACAACAAAGTAAAACATGTCTTGGTCTTTCCTTGGCCTTACTTCTTTCAGAATTAAGTGCAACATGAACAGCTTTGGGGAGGTGATGGGCAGATACACTCAGGCTGCTTTCTTCTGTGTACTCACCTTTGTTAGCAACAGAAGAAGTAAAAATTAATGGTGCTATTACTCCTTTCCACTAATCCTTCTCACCCCAGGTTTATGTCTCTTCAGCAAAAGGTCAGTCTTTTCAAGCATGATTTAAAATGTGCACTCATGAAAAGAGAAGAGCCAAACCACACAAATCCTGGATGTTAAAAATATACTCCTCTGTAAAGTGTGCATTCCTCTTGTGTCAAATACACACTCCCTCGCTGAGGTCTGGCTGGTTTGTGGTGTTGTGGGATGTGTTTGCATGGAAAGAGCTGATACAAGGGATATCAGAAGAGACAATGAAGGAACTGAGATCCTGGTCATGCTCTTCCGTGAGATAACTAAGGAAAATGGAGCCTCAATAAAGATCCTTAGAAGAAGAGCCACACTCAGAACATGACTTGGGAGGGGACAGATTGAATGTCTCCAGATCCTTATGGATTTGCTAGGTAAGATCCACATGCTTTGCTGCTGCTTCCCTGATAGCACAGAATAACTGAGGCCTCCTGCAATGTTCTCCTGCTGCTCTCCAAACTCCACCTTTAGAATTCCACAGCCTGGTGCCATTCTGAATGAATGGGGTCACAGCAGCATCCCCCAGTAACCCACAGAGGCTCAGAGCTGCCGGCAGGACAGGGCAGACACTGGTGCACTGCAGGAGAAAACAGCTGGAAAAGGTGTGGGAAAGCACCAGGCTGCTAACAAAGGTTCTGCAGGCTCTGGAGATGTGGGAATGTGGGAATATGGGAATGTGGGAAGCAAACCTGCCCTGCAGCTCTGGCTGGCAGGCAAGGAACCCACCCCTGCGCTTGGCCTGGAGTTCACCAGGTTTACTGACAGTGTGTAATCTACTTAGTGTGGCAGTAAAACACTCTTGTTTTCCAACTTTGCATCCACTGAGGCTTTTAAAAATCCTTTGAATTTATCTCTAGTCATTTGCAGAGATATTTTAATGGAGAAAGAGACATCATTATAGATTTCTTTACCTCAAACAACAGTGAAGCAGGGTACCCACTGGCAAAAACCAGAGCCAGAAACAAGAAAATAAATCTCTAGGGGACCAGGAAAATACAGTTCTGCCTAGAGATAGCATTCTTTATTTAAAGCTTTTATTGTCTAGATTTTCCAGCTGAGGTTTCTGCTGTGTGAGAATGGGCTGTGTATTGTGTGTGTTTGGGTTTTTGCTGTTGTTTTCCCAGGGATGTTTGGCCTCCTGAAGGAGTCTGCGAACTACAGATGGTGCCCAAAGCAAGGAAATGTGGAATGTGGAGTGGAACACAAATGGATCATCTGAAAGGCTCCTTGTCTGCTCCTGCAGGCCAGGGCAGCAGTGCAGAGGATACTCTTTTCTGTTATATCAAAGTGTTTGCTGCAGGACTGTTCATTTTCCTTTCCTTTCTCTGCATCAGCCACCCCCAAAACCTAAACACTTAAAAGCCCAGTTTGAACAGTGGAATGTGTGGTACATTCTTGTTCTGTCTGATGGGACAATGTCTGTGCCATGGGGGGTTGCTGAGGTAATTCTTTATTGACCATTAGTAATTCTGGGAGCTCATTGTATGAAATTCCAAGGAACTGTATTGTGTCAAAACCCTTCTTAATTTAATATCTAATTTAATTAACTTTTGTATTCCAGTGCTGAAGAATGCTGATATGGAAAGACATCTCCCAGGTATTGCCTGGGCATTTTGTGGGTTACACAAGCTTTTTTTCAATGATTAGTTGGGGTTTGGATTTAAGAGTTTTTACATACAAATAGAGGTCACTTGTAAGCAGCAGAAGGAAATTTAAAAACCCCAGTGGTTTCCTATATTGCTAAAGAAAATTAAGTGTTACTGTATAATCTTTGGGATTTATTTATCTTTTACTTTTGCATTAAATTGTCAAAAAAAGTGGGTTGTCTAAGTGAAAACATAATTAGAGTAGATAAAGGGGCTGGCTCTTCTGTTTGCAATCCCAGAGTGAGGCACCTGCCCTCTCGTCTGGGCTAAGTTCAGTCACAGCATGGCTGTGGCTGCATTAACCCAACCAAATACAGCTGACTGGAGCAGAAATGCCTGATCTTCTAAAAAATATCGAGATAGAAAAGAAACATTTTGCCTCAAGATATAATCACAGGCTGTTAATTATTTTTAAGACACTAAATTCTGAAAAAAAGTTGTTCCAAAATTTTAAATAAAATCAGACCTTTCTTAGGTGAGGCATATCTAGATGGAACTTCTTCAACTGCAGGGACAGCAGTTGTAGCTAAAAAAAGGTTAAACAAGTCACGTGGTGTGATCCAAGCAGATTTTAAATTTTTTTTTAGATTTGTGTATTCACTTTAGAGAAAGTTGAGGCTGTGTAGTGTTGCTTCTAACTGATTTAACCCCTCTGTGGTAGCAATGCACTGGAAGAGGAACAGAGTGATTTAAGTGCAGTCAGAACATGAGGTTGCTAATGTAGCAATGACATTCACATATCTTGAAGATGTACAACTTCTGGAATACAAGTAATCAAATTTACTAGATAATTTAATTCAGATGTTTTGTGGTTACTGGAAAACAAAGACCACAAACTGAGAGAGAGACCTAAATATCCTCTAATGATTTATTAGGAAGACTTTCAGCCTACATAAGTGTTCCTATAAAATTGACTTAATAACCTAGATACAGAGCACAGTAAGACCAGACATTTTTGTCTTATAGTTCAGTGTAACCATATCCTACAGCAACATTCTCAAAGCTCAAGCAGATGTTGTTTAAATAAATTGTTTCATGAAATGTGCTGCTCTTTTCTTAAGAACAAATGTCCTTTTGGCTGGGCTTTAATGGAGATCCTTTACTGACTTCAGTCAACAGCAGAGAGAAAACTATACCCATATTGATTAAAGCAGACATTTTTAGTTCAATAACAATAAAAGAATTGAAGACCTTAGTGAGATGAAAATTCATTCCTTGGTGAAGCTCCATAGCTCTGACTGTAGGAATGGTAAAATGTTTGGTATTTTGGGGGCAATGCAGTGCCTGATCCCAAACCCCAGTCAGTAGGGATGGCCCCACTGCAGGGTGTGTGTTCCCAGTGCTCATCCTGCTGCTCTCACTGAGGGGTTTTGCTGGCAGAGAGCTCAGGAGGCTTCTCTTGGTACCCCACAGACAAAGAGATGCTCTAGGCAATACCAGCACACCATGTTCCAGCACAGGAATTGGGACAAGCCTCCCCTAACAAGAGTGGGAGTGGATGGAAAAGACCCCTCCTGATTTCAGTGGCCTCTGCTCAATTACTAAAGGATCAACGACCTTTAAACCTACAGGAGACTACAACTGGGATAATGGGAATAATGCAGGGAGATTTTTTTCCAAGCCCAGTAAGGTCAGCTCTATTTTACAGTAAGGACTTCATGAACAGCCTGTTGAAATATTTTATATTTTATATGCTTGTAGGTTGCAGCAATAGATCCACTCTACAGCATCTCTTGCTTCCAGTGTTTTTTGAAAATCCTTTGTGGGTAGATATATTTCAGGCTGTGTCAGTCAACTGGGTAGGAAGTCAATTTTCAAAAGCCTTTTCTATTTTTTACTCAAAAAATGAAATTTTCAAAAGCTTTATGCAAAACCCAAGGTTGCAAAGTATCCTGGGCAAAGCTTCTGGATTTTGTTTTGAGAATCAGCTCTTCAGATCCTGAAAGATTGTACCATGCTGAGATGAACAGCTATTTAGGCAATCCACTTTCTCTTAACTGATTTGTTTGCTATCCTAATGTCCAGCTCTTGAGAAAGATTTTTCTGTGACAAGTCCTTTGGGAATGGACAGTCCCTACAATAGATGGCAATATTAATATTAGTAAAGGATCTTCTGCTAGGCAGGAAATATGGGGAACACTCAGTTTACTCATCCAAAGATGACATTCCTGATTATTATCACGCAGACTGTAAATATGAATTGTTCAATGTCTCTGTAAAACACTGGTGATGTTTATCACTAAGAAAACTCATTGTGTTGGTGTATATCTGGAAGTGACAGATAAGAGCTATGGTATCAGAAATGGGCTTTCCCTGCAGAGAAACAATAACTTAATCAGTGTTTCAAACATTCAGGACAACTCTCATCTTTCAGTGTGTGCTGCTGTTTATTATGGCTGTGGGCACATGCTCTCAGAGAAACTTCTACATCCTCCTCATATCTCAGTCCTTTCAGCTGACAGTTCTTGCTGAAAATTTCCTTTGACCTTTGGACTGTTTTTTGTCTGTAAGTGTCCAGATTTCCATTTGATTTGGGATTTTGGAAAAGCACAGATGTGCTCAGAGCTCTGACCTGTTTTCCATAGAGGCTGGTATCAAATAAAGCAGTAGAAAATCATTCTACATTTCTCTGACTGAAGCACAGTAGCTGCAGGGCAGCAGCCACAGCACATGGGAATTATTTTGCTGTGGCCAGTTTTCAAAGCAGGTGAAGTCCACTGTGGTACAGAGGGCCATGAACCTCCTGCTCCTCTGCATGGAGCTGTTCTGGGTGGAGATGATGGTCAGCTGGTCATTGGATTGTTCTGGTGGCACAGTAAAGGTGCTCATGGCACCAGCATCAGCTGTGTGGCTGGACTGGACAGGAGACCACATGCAGGGTGTGTGAAAACACAGATTAATGAAAACACAGATTAATTGGCCTTAAAATAGTGTGCAAGTGGCACAAAGGAGGCTGGGTTACCATTCCCAGGGTGCTGGCACACATAAAGTCCCCCAGTGTTTCCTTTGATGTACAACCTCCAGCTTTCTTATGCTTGATATAACTATAGAACTATAACATAACTTCCCTCTGTACCCCTGCATGGGTGGAAACAGCTAAAACCTTTTGTCATTTAGCAAAATAACAGTGATTTATGTCCTCTTCATAATTTATTAACATTTATTGCTGCCTCGGGGAAATTTTATCTTTGGCAACTGATAGATCTGGTGCTCAGCTCTAGGAATCCTGCTCAGCAGCATGGCTGAACCAGAGGCCTGGGATAAACATGGCATGAGCATGAAAATAAAGAATTTCATTGGAAACAACTGTTACTGTAGGTGTAAATGATGCCAGTAAATTGCCATCAGACACTAGTGCTGCAAACTGCTGGAAATATGGCAAGAAAGGAGCATCTCATCATCCAGCTCTGAGTCCTCACAATGAAGGTGCTTCACAACAGCGTTGGTATTTCCTTTTCACTTGAGAGATGAATAGAAATTACTTGCTTGAGTTCATCAGGAATGCATGTTATAAATGATGCACCAAGCACCTGCATCTGTGCTCAGTTTTGTAGTCATAGACATTTTAGTGGAGCTATTCATAAATGGGGCCTTTTCTAGAAGAAAAAAATTCCACAGAGGCTTTTTTTTTTCTTTTCTTCTTCTTTTTTTTTTTTTTTTTGAAGTAGATGCAGAAATTCAAGTGAAGAGAATTTCAAAGATACACACAATTCTTATATGTACTATGATTAATAAGTGGTAAATTTGTATTTGATCTTAAAAAAAAAAAAACTTACAAGAAAGAGTTCAGAAAGCTCAAAAGCCCCTAAAATTCTTTCCTCTAGAAAAAAATTCAGAGTGTTTGGAGGAGTTGTTTTTTTAGTCATCAGCATTAGACATCTCTTTTATGTGTTTGGAAAATTGTTACCTTTTTTTCTTTTCTTTCATTGTGATTTGATTAATTAGACCACAATGAAGACACTGGAATAAAATGGACTGATTACTTCTTTCTTTGTTTGAAAAATAAACATTTGGTTTGAGATCACATTTTTCCACTCAAATGCATGAGAATATTCTTTCATGGGGCTTGATTTTTTGAAGATATATTCGAAAAATATCAAATGTTCCTGTTTAGCTTGCTTTAATTGCAGTTGCCATATTTTTTATTCATTGATATTATTTAAACCATGTTCATGTTCTTTGGAATATACAGAGCAACTTTTGGCTACTGAGGCCTCTGGTAAAAAGATGATGAGAAACTTGTCAAATTCATGAGGAAAAAAGAAAGAAAAAGCTTACCTTTTCTTCCCCCAGCAGTTTTAAATCTTTCCACCTCTTGAGACACAACTTGTTCAATCATTAAAGAGTTCTGTGACATAACCATGTGAAATTATAAAAATATATGGGGTGAAACTATTACAAAGTGACGACAGCTGATTCCTAATTTCATCATCCATTATAATTCCTGTCTTTCTGAGCAGCTTGAGATAAGCTGATTTTTGTGGTTGGTAAATTCATATGTTGCTATATTTCTTGAGATGTGTGTACTCTGCAAAATATGTTAACTAGTGAAAGCGCCTGTCTGAACTAAGTAAAATAAGGATAATTTAGGACATGCTGAACCCATATAGAATTCCTCCTGCATAAGGAATGAGCCATGAGTCAGACCAGGAAAACAAGTTTGACAGTGCTGCATTTGCAGGCCCACTGAATAACATGGAGAAAGATGGAGTGAAATAAGGAAAACAACCCAGCTGCAGACAAAAGTTTAGGTTGTTTACCTGCTTGTCTGTGAGTCAGGCTAATTTAACATCATCACTTAAAGAGCCAGAGGAAGAAAAGGAAAAGCCTCACCAGTGCCCTGACATGATATTTTCACTCCTCATTACAGTAACTTCTGTACTTGCTGGGAATCAAAGTGAGGTGGTTCTCCAAAGCCTCATTTTAAAGTGCTATCTGCTTGCTGCATTACAGCTAATTATTGAATGATAACCCAAATACTGAAATAACAGGTGAGAATGGGCCTGAAGTAATTTCTCCACTGTAAGCACGTTCTTCTATTTTAAGACCTTTTATGCATTTCATGGTATGCAGCAAGTGCTTCCACATTAACATTTAAATACTTAACTTTCTATCTCTGTACTTTAATCTTATTCTTACATCCTTCAGCCTTTCATTACATTACCATTATCTGATAAATGCACAGTTCTCTTTGTCCTTTGAAGTGGTGAATTATTATACAGTATGGACTAGATTATCCATAGATTATTTTCCATGCAGCACAGTCAGGAGATTCTCGAGAGCCTGGGCAAACACTCTGCATCAAGCTGCAGGTCTGGCTTTGTATTTGCTCCAGGATTAAGGAGTTGAATTTTCCTTGTCTGGCTTTAAGAAATACCTCTAGCCACAGGCACCCAAACACAGTGTGTGAGCTAGAATCTTCACAACAAGCAGCATTTAATTTATTTTCTCTGAAGTGTGATTTCATCTGACCCTGCTCTAAGCATAGTCTGTCAGTACTAGAAGGAAGTTCCAAATTCCAAAATTCTGATTTTTTTCAGTCCAATTCTTGATGATTATTATCAACTGTAGTGATGGTATTAAGAAGGAGGTAAATGTCCCAACATCCTTGAAATCATGGGGTCACTTAAGGACCTTTAATCTTTAATCTAAAAAAAGAAGTTTCCATCTTGTAGTTGCAAAAAAAGACTAAAGTCTACAGAAAACTAAAGCAAGTACCCAGAGGAGTATTGATTTCTTTTGCATAAATCCTGCAAACAGCAGCACAAGATAATTTAATGGCCTGTACGTTTCCACTGTGATTCATAAGACAGTTCTGATCATCTGGTTTGATGTGAAAAGCCACAGTCAGGACTGGGATGGTGCCTTGGTCTCTGCACTCTGGTGACACGGGCATCTGGGGAGTGAGACCTGGTGTAAATCTGTGTGTAAGTAGCCCCAGTACCACATAGGAGTGAAATGTCCTTGCATTTATGCTCAAGACTACAAAATTCAAACAGTGTGAAAATTGTTTCCTGTAACGTCTTAGACCCAAATACTCTAAAATGAAGGAACAAGAAGAGGGAGGATATTTTGTCAGCCAGAGGTCTAAAGGAAGAAAGGTGCCTGAAGCTTCATGAGCTTAATTCTTAATTCTTAAATCTCTGTAATTCTGTGTGTGGTTCCTGTTACTTCTTTCCTCACAGGACATCATCAAACTCTGTGATATTCACAGGAGTTGCTGTGAAAATAATTCAGAATCAAATGGCAATACCTCCACTGCACTCCTCAGTTTCTGTTTGGAGAAAATATTCATCTGCACATAATTGTTTGAGTTTCCTAAGTGGATAAATCCAGCAGACTGAGCTGTTCTTTGTGCTGGACAATTGTTTGAAAGCTTATGGTCCATGCCCAATTCCTAATAACTTTTTCCACTCCACAGAAAGTCGAGTGGTGCCCTTAGGGATTGTGTCATTCCAATTCAGTCATTCCAATTCTCTTTTAATTATTAATTTCTAGTCTTCATTTATATTTCATTGTACTGCAGAAAATCTCCAGTCATCACAGTGCCACTTCCAACTCTTAACAGCCTGAAATATTTATTAAACTCATTAAGCTCCAGTCTTGGTAGCTAATTACAACAAATCTATATTTGTGGAAGCAAATCTAGCTGTGAAGATTAAATTTAAATGCGTGCTAAAAACTCCTTGCCTTCAGAGATTTTTGTTTTTCCTCTTTTTAATTTGTCATGCTGATTTGTAAAGCTTCCTAGTTATTCTGGTAACATTAGCACTGCTGATAACAACAGACACTGCTTGTCTTGGAGAAGTGCCAGTATTCTAAGTACATATCTAATTTGTCCAGACAGTTTTAAAGTCTCCTGAATTAAAATTGTAAGTTTATTCTGAAGAGTTACAACAGACAATTACAGATGAAAATTTTAAATGAGAATTTTTTAAACAAAACAAACCAACAGAATTCTTTGACGTTAAAGACAAAAATTCAACCCCTTTAGTACAATGAATGTCACCAGTCTCAGAGGGTTCAGCATGTGGACTTGATGCTATTTAAAGTTTTCCACAGACCTTGTGTAGCTGACTTTGAGGCCTCTGCTAGATTTAAACCTCTGTGTATGCATTTACTGGGATAGACAAACACACTTTTTGGCTCTTTCTGTCCAAGTTAGACCACCTTTGAAGGACTCCTCTCCAGAATTATGGATGACTACTGGGATGAGAACTTTAGGCTCTGATAGGGGGCATTCCAGAGTAGTCTTCAATTTAGGGGGAATTCCAGAGTAGTCCTCCATCTAGAAATCTTCCACAACAAAATCATGGAATGCTAAGGGTTGGAAGGGACCTTAAAGGTCATCTAGTCCCAGTGAACCTCATTATTTTTTCAGCAAAGTTTTCCCATGAAGTTAGAAAAGTGAATTTAGGCAGCTATAGCAGACATTGTAGCTATTTGGATATTAACTCTTTCTGGCTAAGAGTAATTGCCTTCATTTCTAGTTGTGAGCCTTTCTGGAAGCTGTCCCCAAAAGTATCACTGTACTTACACAGTGACTTCCCAGGAACCATTGGAATAATTCTGTGAACATCAGGCGTCCAAAGGTTTCTGTGAGATCATCTCCTCTCTCCAACAGAAAGGGAGCAAGCTGAAATTGTAGTTTTTAAACAGCATCTTTCAGTTTGAGAGTCAAAAGATGAAAGCCAGAGATTTTTAAAAAGGCAAAAACCATCTCACATAATCACCCCTGCAAAGGAAACATTCACAGATCTTTTAAATACAAAAATGTATTTCCTTCTTGATTCATATGTCAATGACTTTGTCTTCACTTTTTTTTGTAAATTGATGTCAGTAAATGCCCTGAAAGGAACAAGAGCAGAGTGTGTAACCTGAGGACGGGTGTGTGAGTCTCGCTGCTGACATCTGCTGAGTGGAATTTCAGGTTTACTGGCAAAGGTAATTTTGTCTTGACTTGCTCCTTGGCTGCAGTGGAGTCAGGATGTGAAATGTTATGGTGGTGCAGAACAGAGAAATTCCTTTATGCACACAGTAGGTCTAGCATAACCTTGGGATGTGCTGGGTCCCACCATTCCCACTCTGACTGCTCTTCAGGCTGGAGCATGCACAGGGACTGGATGGAAAAGTGCTCCTGGGTTTGTCATTGCCTGCTTCTTACCCTATGGATTTGGAAATAAATGCTTAGCATTATTTTCATACTCTTTAAAAGAATACTTGTGGGTATGCTTTGAGTTAGGTTACTTAGATAAGCTTCAAGTTGAACAGGATGTGTCCCTCTGGCATTGTATGCTGTAATGAGGCAGATTTTTAGGGGAAAATTGTCTTTTTTTTTTAATCCAAAGAATCAGAAGTCAGATGAGATACTGTAGCTTTGTGGCCATCAGTGTACATTAGCAAGTGAAATCAGATTATGTCTTAGGGTGTTTTCATGGCTGCCAGTCACTCAGTACATGCAGAACTTGGGTCCTGGTCCAAGAAAGAGGTGACAGACTGTGTCTGGTTGGGTTGTGCTCAGCCACACTGGAGCATGCTGCACTAGCTACTCCTCATCCTGTTCTTGCCTTTACTGAAATATCAATGGTACATGGCTAAGGACATAATTACTTCTTCATTCAACTTTCAGTTTTACAGTCCAAGACAGGGAATGTGGGGATGCACAGCAGATGCACATTGTGGAGTTCCAAAAATTCCTGAATATGAAGGACTGTCCCCACCTAAGGACTGCAGAGCCTCTTCAAAATACAAATACATTGAGGTGCATTTCCAAAAGCACTAAAAGTCCTTAAAGTCTATGGTTAAGATCAGAATTTTTAGTGTATATTAACAATACACATATATTAGGCTGGAAAGAAGATGGCTTATTAATGTTTCAAGGAGGATCTCCCCCTCTTGAACAGCAGCACTTATTTCTGTCCCTTTGTAAACAAGAGTGGACAATGACATATTTTTCTAATCTCACTCTGTGGACACTCAGGGCAATAAAATTTCCAGTTATCTGTGGACACCATTCTTTTAAAAAAATTCTGATACTGTCTTTCTCTAAACATATCACTAGGCACAATAAATGAAACTTCTACTTATGCAGTTTACCTAGGACTGCCTCTGACTTTTTCCAGGAACATTGTATTTTTCTACCTAGGTATTTTGTCTAGGAAAAGCCAAAGTTTAGTCAGCTGATGAGCAGATCAAGGCCATTTGCAGACACCTCCATTGCACAGGGTCAGATCTGTCCTGTGGCATATGGACAATGGATCTCATGCATTTGGGATGCAATGGGATCTAACGTGTGTGCACCGAGTAGGTGATCTCTGCGAGCACAGTAAATCCAATTCTCTCTGAGCTCACTGTATGGGTATAAATCAAGGATGCATCCCAGACACATTAGTCTCACTGCATTTCATTTTGTCTGGGAAAACCTGGACAGAAATATGGTAGCCCTAAGCTTCCCACATTCCACACTCCACACACACACATAATAGGTTCATGTCTTGAACCCTTGGTCTCTCTTGGGCTTTCCATTATTGTTGATACAACACATAAATCTCAGGTTAAGTGTTCTCCTGACTTTGCAGTTATTTGCCTTTTTCCTATAGGCCCAACAGTCTTTAAATCCTTCTGAGCTGCTTATTAGAGTTTTAGGTGGGAAATAACAGATGACCCTTGGTTTGGCTCTCAGGCTGATTCAGGAGAAATCTCTTCTCTGTGTAATGCCCTGGTCTCTAACAAACCACTCCAAGTGATTTTTGCAGACGTGGGCGTTGTTCTCTTTGTTTCATGTTCTCTGTTGTTTTCTTAGCCAAGTTGCTTTGGTATTTATTAATTGAGAGTTGTAAGTAATTCACTTAATCTAACACTTGATCAGCAATTTCAAATCAACATTTGAGAGGGAACATACCCTCAGGCAGTTGTTATTTATTCTGGTCAGGTAATTCCTTTCTGGGCTGTTTAAACAGCAACATGTTTTTTGTTACAGTGAGATTGCCTAACTTGGGAAAAAAAGTTTGCAAAAATCTGCCTTTCTGTTTCTTTCAAAGTTTAACTAAGTAGACTGCTTAGTGTGATAATGATAACCAAGTACTGAGGTGGGCAGATAGCAGCATAATTAAGACTATGCAACACTGCAGTATAAAGTCCAAGCATCTGGTAAGGATTAGATTTGCTGGTTATACAAAATCATGAAGATACAAACCATTCTGACAGATCTGATAGGCAGAAGAAAGATGAATACATTATCATCTAAGCTGCCCTTGTAGCACTGAGAAATCCTGTAGTGCTGTCCACTTAAAATATTTCAACATCAAAAGCTAAACATTTGACTCTCAGGGAGAAATTGTGTCACCCATTGCTAAATTTTCCCTTATAAGTATTTTAAGTATTTTACTCCTCTGTGAAGGAAATGTCGACTGTAAGACTTACATTTGGGTTTTGGGAGATTCTTTTTCTCCTTTTGGAGTTTTGGAGTATGAATAAGTCTGACTTAGTATTCCAGAGAAGTCCAGTAGTTATGAAGCTCCATAGATGTGTTTCTTCTGGCAGCCCATAAGGAAGAGGTCAGAAAAATCTCACTGAAATATGGAAGACTGAGCTTTAATAAGAACATTGTGATAATTCAGGGGCTAGCGTCTACAAGCCACATTTGTAGTTAACAAACAACAAACCTTTAATCACTACAAGGAGATGGAACCCTTTACACCTATTAAAAAGTGCTTTGAAAGTTACACAGGCTTTCAGTGACAACTTGGGCATTACAAAAGTTATACCTTGTCATAGTTATCAACAAGGCAAAGCCATAACACAAGCCTCCATTCCCCCTTTCCTTCCTCCTCCCAAAAACAACAACCAGCAGCTACCAAAGCATTAAGTTCTATTTAGGGAATCCATAGAGCAGGTTTGTCCTGGACCCAATAAGGCAAGTGTCTGCAGCTCCAGAATAAAGTGGGAAACTGAAGAAAGCTTTGAATTTCAAACATCTTTCAGTGAGGAATTAGTTTTAAAAGACGTACAACAATAAGCCATGAAATAAGTCCAGACACCATAATTCAGGGATAGAATCTGCTATGAAACTGGCAGGCATCCAGGCCAGAGCCAGGTGCCTGTTTTGGATTAGATTCAAGTGGCCTTAGGCCACCTATGGAGCTTTCAGGTAGAATCTGGAAGCTGCTCACCTCAATATGCCCTACCTTGTTTCTATTTCAGGTACTTGTGAAGGATTCCCAGATGGCTGGCACTCATCCAGACCCATCTGCTTTCAGCTCTCCTTGTCTCTCTACTGTCATGAGACAGGCTGCAGAAAAAAATGTATCTGGAAAACAGAGACTTAATAATTAACTGCCCATTTTCCTCAGTTTGCAGTGAGAAAGTTTGACTCATGAGAGCTGCATTTATGTCTTGCTGCTCTTGACACCTTGAGTGTGGGATTACAGATGAACAAGGCACAAGTGTACATATATAATCAAGGGGAAACAAAAGATAGATACTGAAAAAATAATAAATCTTGAAGCTTAGACTATTATAGGCCATAAAAAAAATAAAACTGATTTGTCAATCTAATGACTATTTTACCTGTCACACTCTTCTGTTTACTTTTAATTCTCTTTTATACAGGATCATGAAAATAGGCCAAGATAACTCAAGTCCTGAACATCAGTTGTGGAATTCTGACTGTAAATGGTTTTTGCCTGACTGTGGCTGGATCCTTGGTGTGCTGCCTTCCATATTTCTCTGGAATATCCAGTGCATGTCTTGCCATGGGACTCCAGTTTCATTCTATGAGGGTGGCTGGCTGGAAGGGCAGAGCTGGAACCAGTGAGGTGCTCCCTGCTGGATTCAGTACAATTATCCTGGAATTTATGGGGAAAAACTAATCAAGCTACCCTCAAACACTAATCAGTTTGAGGTGCTGTTATGAAGTTCTAGCACAATGTCGATGTGTCTGCCCTGCCAAGGAGGTTTAAATCTCATTTAAATTCAAGCTAAAAAACTCCTGCTCTCATTAAAAGTAAAATGATTGAAATGGCCATGAAATCACTTTTATTAGTGTTACAGTCTTAAAGAGTTCATCCATGGAGCAAAACAACAGCACTCTCACAGTATCTGGTGTTGCCCTGATGCAAAAGCCTTTGGATTGTTTATACTCTTGAACTGGAATTTCTCATGCAGCTTCACAAAAACAATATGTATTTTTAGCATTTATCTATTGTTTACATTTTTGTCCTCTGGGTGCAGAAATGTGATGGATGGTGATGTTCACCATCCAGGTTGAGGAGGTGGCAACCTGTGTAGCCAATCTTTTGACCTCTGTACAAATGTATATAAATAATGGAGTCAGATAATTAGAATAGAATAAAGAATCAGAAGCCTTCTCTTGACCTGCTGCGTCTGCCTTGCTCCTCGGGTGCCCTGAAACTGCTGGAATCTGGTATTCCTTAAAGGGGAGGAAGGGAAGGATTTTGATTATAAAGCACCTCCCAGCAAATATAATACATGGAATTAGACCTGTACATAATGGTTTGCCAAGGAAGGCCTCAACATGCAGGACTCCCATTTTCATTAATATTCTATTCTACATTTCTTTTATTGCAATAGGACTAGAAATCACCCTCCCAGCTACCTTTCATCCATGCTCCACTGCAGCACTTTTCCTAATGTGCCACCATAAAGGCCCAACTCTTGCCTTACTAAATTCAGTTTAAGAAGACCTGTTGATTTCAGTGTTGCAGGAATACAACATAAAATGATCTAATTCCTTTTTCTTCCCAGCATCCTGCTCTATTGAAAACAGGCAAAAAACAAACACTTTCCACTCGGTACTCACACAGAGTAAGATATTATTAAATGTTGTCACAGCAACTGGTGCAATACTGAGTTTGTAAAACAGCTGTTTGATTCCTCAACATGCTGAAATCACTTTGGAGATCAGCACCACAGTTGGGGAATAGTTTTGTTTGCAAATTAGGAATGCAAAGAAGGCCGTGGTAAATTAAAAACTGTAAGCTGAGCTCTTGGGACAGGGACCAGTTTTCTGTTCTGCATGTGTTCAGCACCTAGCTCAAGGAGTCCTCTACATCTACTGCTACCATGTTCTTCATCTGTTCTCATCATCTTTTGGCATGAAAATTAGTGGCAAAAAATAAATTTCTTTGCAGAAAAATAAAAGGTAGGTCAGGAAGGTCTTGTTTTCCTGGTGAAAGAGTGTAAAGCAATCTGAAGGGAGTTAATGCCCTCACTCAAATCTGTGATTGCTCACTGCCATTGTGGTGCAGTGTAGTCCTCAAGTAATGAGCTCTGGTCCTCAAAAGACAGCACGTTCCAGTGCCTGACACAAATCCCACTCTTGTTATGGAACAAGAGTTTAGAGTCCTGCAGTGCACAGCAGACAGAGTATCTGTGCAGATCTTTCAGACAACACCATCTTTGTACAGTATTGTATGGTGCTGCAAGCCCTTTCTTATAGAAGCAAATATGGAACAGCTCCATAATCCTGTGGGAGACCTTTTCCTGTTTGTTTGCCAAGCTGTAGTTAAAACTCCCCCAGAGAGGTCCAGTTCGGGTAAGAAGGACATGAAGATGGTGGGTCTGGGCAGACACCTACCAAGGGAAGATGAACACACACTGTACCAGAAGTAAAACCACCTAATTTTCATAGGAAATGGGCTGATACTTAATTGAGAATGGTAAAACAAAGGATTTGTGAGTACTCTGCAACTGTTCCACTGAAGGGACTGAAAAGGCTCCTGAGCTCCTTTGCAATCTGTGTTCCCAGCAAGAAGGCTGAAGTAACAAAGGCTCATTGATGTGAGAAGGGAGGGAAGTTTTTAATAGAGGAATCCCAGGAGCCAGCCAAAGAAGCATTATCTTGTATTAAAAAAATCTGCAAATAATGAAATTCAGAGAAAAGAGAAGCCAATTTTCTTTGACTGGCCCATGAAATGAGTAGCAAATAAAAGAAGAAACACGTTTACAAAGGATTGGAGACTAAATCTTCCCAGCAACATTCTCCATGGGGTATGTTGCTCAAAAGCATACAGGGATCCTTGTTCAGAAATGCTCTGGAGGTTCAGTTCCTCTTGATCCCAACTGGAACTGTGAATTCTTGGTACTGTGAAAAATGAAGTCCCAATATTTTTCATCCCAGAACTCAGACTCCCACCCTGAAACTAACTGGATACAAGCAGGAGAATTGTTATCAGAGATCTTATCTTCAAACTGATGCCAGCACTTGTAGGAACTAGTCATGTCAGCAGAAGTCACCTTTCCAGTCCAGTAATAAAATGAAAAAGCAAGATAATATTTCAGGCTTGGGTGTGATGAAGCAACACTACCAGGAATGAGGGAGAAAAGCACAACTTTCAGTCTTGGATGAAACAAATATATGTTGTTTACAGACATGAAAAGAAGAACCAATTAAGAAATGAATGAGGAACCATTTCATCCCAATGCCATTTGTTTTGGGGATGGAATAATCTCATACATTCCTAACGTGGAAGACAGAGGTTGAAACTTCCATATGGATTTTGTTTCTTGGCCTGGTTTATCCTTTTCTGGGGTGCAGATGCTGGCTGACTGCAACAGGGACTGAGCTTTCCTTCCTGCACGTGATGCCAGAGTACGTCTGAAACCAATCCTAGTGTCTTAGAAGTAATTTGCAGGGGTTTTAACTGTGTCTTTGTGACTCTGTAGGCTGCCCAGCCTTCCGGGTAGAGTGCAAATCAGTTTTTACAAAAAGCATTTTCAAAGTGGATCTTTGAACCTGCTGGACTGCACGGTTTCTCCCGTGCCATTTTTGATCCATTGTATAAATACAAATTTTGGCACGTGCACAACATTATAAACTGCATAATTGTTTTTATTAGAGTTCTGTGAGTTTGGAGGTACCTGTGCTTTAATTACCCTTGGCATGTTTCCAGGAAAACTCTTCTAAAATGTAGTGCTTGCAAAGCCTTCGTCGGGCCACCCACAATGACAGCTTCTATTTTTCCTCTATTAGTGATGGACATTTTCATTTAATTTCGGTCTGGGTGTGTGACAGAGCCCCTGAGTACTGAGCTGCAGCTTCCCCCTGTTCACTTTCCAGCCACAGAGTGGTCGGGACACCGTGGCAGCAACTTGTGACGTTTGGACCCGAGCCAAGCAAGCACTGTTTGCAAAGTTTTTTAGGTTGTCTGTCTTGCTTCCTTGGCCTCCCCTCCCCCTTGCAAAAATCGCTGGTGACACTAAAAATGCAAGTCAGTTAATCTGTTCTAAAATCTAAGCACCAGCCTACAGCGGAGACGGCCGGGGGAAATGCAGAACATTGCTTGGAAGGTGGGTTTAGTTCCGCTCCCCAGCCCAAATCTCTCGTGTCGCAGGACGGAGCAAGGACAATGGTAACAAGTCAGCAGGATAGCTGGAACTTCATACTCCATGCCAGAAAATGGGATGTCCAGCTAGCACAAATAAATGTGTAGAACTAATCAAATTAGGATGGACATGCTGTGCAATACAGAGAAATGCATGTAAGCAGAAAATTGTGTTTAATATTTGTAATCAAAAGCATTTATTTGGGACTGTAACAGCCCAGTGCTACGTGCAAATTGGGTGAGGAAAAAATGTAAACATTGTTTCTTTGATTTCACGGAGTTAGGGTGCAGCAGGAATGCTGGATGGAGCTCCTTTTCCAGGGGCTGTGATTAAAGAGCTATGTGAAGTGAATTTAGGGGCTTATTGACAGACAATATTACTGTAAATGGTGGTGGAAACCTATTCCACAACGATTATTCTTTATTGCAAGGAGTTTGCCAGAATTTATAGGATGCAAACTGAAAACTGTGGGTTTAGAGACAACCTGAGGATATGACCATGTTTTAGGGCTTCTGCAGAAAGCAGAATTTAATAGAGAAACTGGTGAGACAGTGGAATTTTATTCTGTGAACTTTCAGTCCTTAAGGATCAGGAATTAATGGAGGAACTACACTAAGTCAACCAGTACGTATTTTTGTAACTTATGAGTTTTCATGGCAGCTGAAATATATTTACCCATAAACAGAATAACCAGTGACATGGTATAGTCCGTGCCACGTGTCACTGAAAAATGCAATTAACCATCACGCAGAAGCAACTCTATTCCAGTAGCTCATATGGTAAACTGAACACTGGCTAGAAATGCAGAAACATGCTTTTGGGAACATGCTAGACTAGCATTTTCCATTCCTCAGAACACTGTAGTCAGCTTCAGATTTTGTGGAAGTAGACAAAGGAGCCCTCGGAGTTTCTATTTATGAGAGTAGCCTTTTAAAATTTGGGGTGGAGGGGGGAAGAGGCCGGTGCAGGAGTGGATCTGCTGTCAGCTGCCATTGCAGTGCTGTCTGGCACTTTACAGCCCTGCTCTCTGGAAGTCAGAGCAAGTGGAGGAAGTGCTGCAGCAGTGGGGAAGCTGAGCAGTGTCCTCAGGCCATCGGTGTGTCAGGGTGTGCCCTGGTCCCAAACCTGAGGGGCACCAGCTCTCCCTGTTCACAGCCTCCTCTCTGCACAGAGGATCTTTCTGGAGGGGAGGATACAAAGATTATCTTCTCAGGTTCTCCAACCCAACCAGAGAAAGGAGCTGTGGTTAGTCATGCCATCTGAAAGGATCTGGCCTCAAATTGTACAATATTGCACAGGTTTAGATAATGTACAGATAGATGTGCCAATGGGATTTGGTACCTGCTGAGCACATCCCTTCAACGCCACTGAATCTATAGGAACCCTTCCACAAGATCTTTTTAAAGTTGTTCACATTTTGCTGAACCAGCAGTCTTGTCCTGCTACAAGTGAGTAACAGTTGCTGAACTCTTTAGACAAATTATATAAATTCACAAAATGCCTTGAGGTTATTGAATGAAAAATGCAATGAGAAAGAAAAGCCTCCTTAGTTGTGTGTTGTGTAAGGAGCACAACCAAATTTGGAGCATAATTTCACTTCAGAGCCTCTTCAACTTGTGGCAAAGATGAACCTGATGGGTTTTAAAAACTACCAGCTCGTTCTAAAGAGGGTCATTTGTAAAGGGGTTTCTAAAAAGACTTCTCTGCAAAGAGTTTCACCCAGCATGTGGTTAATCATCCCTCACTAGAAATGAAGGCAAAGGGCTTCTGTGCCTCACAAGAGGGAAACTTGTTCGTGAGGATAAACATAGAGAGTGTAAAGACTGAGCTGGAAGAATCCTATGGAGTGCTTATATGTATCCTGAGCAACCAAACAAGTATTTAATTTGGCAAGAAATGGTCCCAGAAATGGTCAAAGAGGAATGGACAGTTGCAGAAACTGAATGCTGAGTTAGCAAAGGAGAATTCTGCTATGATTCTACTATGCATATTCACTGAATATTGATTAAAATGAGCCTTCCCTGCACCATTTCCCATTGGAAGTACTCTGCCTCCAGTCATCCAACCATTTGTGGTTTAACTGTGATATAAATTATACAGATTCATTTTAAATGTAAATAAATCTGGAAGATAATCTAGATTGACAGCTCTCTTTCTTCTGTGAATCATTTGCTCATGTCAGTGGCCACAAATGTCTCACATGAAGAGTTCCCTCCAACAAAGATGGCAAAACAAACATGGTGGCATTTTAGTCCAGGGCTTGTTTCTCCTGCATTCCTGTCAGTCCTATAATCAGGAAACACAGAATCACAGAGCCATAGAATGGTTTGGATTGGAAGGGACCTCTCCTTCCAACACCCCTGCCATGAGCAGGGACACCTTGCTTTAGACAAGGTTGATTCAAGCCTCATCCAACCTGGCCTTGGGTAATTCCCGAGATGGGGCAGCTACAACCATGTGAGTTCTGTGTGCAGCTTGCCTCTGGAATGATGGCCATGACAGCATTGTTCTTGGGGGAAAAAAACACCTAGGAAAGTTCATTAGAAAAGAAGGATTTGGAATTAGAAAGAATAGACTCCTGAAAAATAGTAATCAATTTTCTAGGATATGCTCATGATTCGAAACAAGAACATCCAACATCTTTGCATGTAGACATCAGGACAGTGGACAGACACTTTGCATGCAGGTGTGCTCTGTCTAGAGAGGGGGCTGAGACATCCTTCTGAAACCTGGGCTCTGCTCTTGTGACCTTAGTGTGGGGAAAGCAAAGCAGTAACTCACTGCTGGTGTGGAGCAGCAACCTCCTACTCTGCCTTGCAGCTCTGAGAGAAATCCTGACCTCCTGAGCCAGGGTCTGTAGCTGATCTCTTTACACTGGAGATGCCTCCCCAGGGAGGTTATTGCTACCTGCAGGGCAATGCTGATCCAGGGTGACAGCCTTTACTGGGTCTGCACAGTTCCTTGTGTTCCTAGGTAATAAAGAAGTTCCTCATGTGGGTAGAACACAATTAGAGCAGTTGGATACAAACTAGTAGGGGAAAATAATGAGCTATTAAGAACCTGACAAAACTGATCAGCATAAAAAAAATCGGTGGGAGCATCCAGCCTGAGAGCTTAGGGAGAATAGAGCCCAGAGAGACTGCAGTGTGGTAATGGCTGTCTCTGAGGAAATCTGTGCTTGTGGTCATCTGAGGTGGGACTTGCTAGGGAGAGGGGGGAGGAAAGCCCCCCTCTGACTGCATTGTTTACTCCACTGCTGGCTGTGGAGCTTTAGTTTTCTCTGATGTTTTGCATGGTGTGTTTGCACATGGAACGAGCTGCCTTGCAGGATTCTCTGATGTTTATGACCAGCACGGCTGGGATCTTGATTGACTCGGGGAGCAAAGGATGATGTTGTCTGAGCATGTTAACTGATCAGTGTTACTGCCTACAGGCCAGGAAAGGCTGGTGTCCCCTGACTAATGCCAACTCAAATTTAGATGCATGTCATTTACAGTCATGCAAAGCAGTGCCACATTTTTTTCTTCTTCTTTGATCGTACCCAGAAACTATAAATCCCCAGGGTGAAATCTTAACTCTACAGAAATCCAGAACAAACCTCTTTTCAGTGATGCAAGGTTCATGGTGAAAGTTGTGTTTTTATTTCTTAAACAATTCTTGTAATTGTTAGAGAACTGTATTTATTTCTCTTCCCTCACAGCAAATTAAATGTCAGTTTTCATGGTCAGGTAGGGTAGTCTACTGAAAACAGTCAGGTCTGTCTGTTCAGGGTGTTGAGGGCTGATAATAAAATTACAGCCCAATAATTTTTTTTTTCTTCTATTATCTGCCATGCATATTTTATGTGTTCTACTCCACTGGGACCATCGTAGTAAACCTGTGGCCAGCTCTTTCATTTGAATATACTCGGTGGGAGGTGGCAGGTGCACTGTTACAAAAAGATCTTGAAATTTTATCATAATATATTCAGTTAAGTGATAATGTAAAACCTGCTGGAAAATGGAGAGAGGTGGAGGAGAAATTCCATGCCTGGGAACTTATTTAATGTTTAAAGACAGGAAATGCTTTAGAAGAAAAAATATCTCAGATCTGTCTAATCCACTGCCCTAGACTGGTTACCATGATACCCCTGGTGAAGGGGGCAGGTGGAGGAGATGACCTCCATCTCACCTCAGCTTCCATCATGCTCTCCAGCTCCTGTGCCAACTGGAGCAAAGAGGCACCTTAAACTGACACAGTTACAGTTTATTTTCACTGTGTGACTGTGGGACAAGGGAGATTTTGAGTGAGATTAGATTGAGACACATACTGGAAAACTCTCTGGCACAAAAGGGAGATCATGAGGTAAGGGACACTTCTCCCAAGTGCAGCCAAAATCATCAGAAACAAGTTCTTTGCTGATTTCCATCCTGGATCAGTCCCATCCACTTCAATACTCGTTTGCTTTTAGGTTATTTGGATCTTTGATCCTTTCCTGAAGTTTTCTGTAGAAAGGAGTGTGTAACAGCACAACTACATTGGTTGGGACGAGAACCTGGTGCTGTGTTTGGCACAATTTGTGTGAGCCACTGTGTGAAAATCAGCCCCTTCATGGACATCAGTGCTCAGTGTCCACTACCTGTCACAGATGTGTTTGCTTCCCAGGCACCTTAACCTTTGTGTGATTTGTTTCTTTGCTTTCCAATGATGTGACTTTTGAAAATAATAGAAAATAGCAGCACATTGTCTCCAAGTGAGTGGTGGAAGTTGCACAGCTTGTCCTGGACTGTGCTCCTCCCAGCATCCTCCCAGAACTCTGCTCTTTGTGAAGAGAGAGGACCTCATCAATAGATGAAGGCATAGTGCCGAGTATCTGAAGTGTCTGGAGGAGGAGTGCCAAGGAGATGGAGCCAGGTGCAACGTGGAGGTGCCCAGCAATGGAGCCAGAGACTATGAGCAGAAACTGATGCCCAGGAAGTTCCACCTGGACATGAAGAAGGACTCTTTCTCTGTGCAGTGGCTGAGCACTGGAAGAGAGGGTGTGCGGTCTCCTTCACTGGGGACATTCCACAACTTTCTGGAGACAACCCTATGCTCTGGGACGACCGCGGCTGGACCAGCTGACCCACTGCCATCCCTCCCAACCTGACCACCCTGCCCCCAACCCCTGCGGGCCGGCTCCCCGTTCTTCCTCGCACCGCTGTCCGCACACCCCCTCAGGTGCGCTCGCCCTGCCTTGCCCGGCTCACCCCTCCGTGCCCGGCCCCAGGTGCCTCCCGCCCGTGGTCCCGCCTGGCCCGGCCCCGCTCCGCCCCTGTCCCAGCCCCGCTCCGCCCCGGGCGGGCGGTGCTCCCCGAGGCCTGGGGCCTCCTCAGAGGCGGGGGCCGGCAGAGGTTTCTGTCGTGGTGTTTACTGTTATAAATGGGCAGGAGACAATGTTTCCTCCTTTAATTGCCTTTATTAGTTCAGCTTTTTTAAGAAAAAGGGGGAGGTTCGAGGGGTGGCCTTTCGCCGCCACTGCTCCCGCTGAGCTACACTCTCGAGGAGGAGTTGACCTTCATTCTGCCGCCTTGGCTGCAGAGTGGGAGCTCCCAACTCACGGGAGTTTCCCAGAACTCCGTTTTTTTGGTTTATATTCAGCTAGGTGTCCTTCTTACAGTTTATTTCAAGTCACGGCGAGGTGGAGACTGCAGAGTTTAGGCTTGTTGCAGTGCTTGTAAGCAGTGTTTACTTCATGGTTTTTATTGCACTTGTTAGTT
>JBBMKD010000025.1:3116031-3165658 GCA_037834095.1 Argya squamiceps
ACTTTACATGCTGCGATCCTCGGAGGCGGCTAAATGCGATTCCAGACCCTCCCGTGGCTCGGAAGCACTGTAAAGGCAGGTCGAGAGCACTTTCTATTGCAGTCGCCTAGTGTACTTTCATACCAGGTTACTGCGGTTTCTGGTGCCTTGTCTTTCTGCCTTGCCTTGTCGAGGAAATCTCGCCCAATACTCCTTTTCTCTCTCTCTCTTTTATTTTTTTTTCTCTTGCAGACCCTTCAGCTGTGTTGCCTCTGTTGCATGTCTCGTGCAGCAGCTTTAGCCGGTGACAGCATCAGTGACTTGACTCATGGTTTGTATAGCTCTTTCTGTGTCTGTGTATGTGAACGTTTGCATGGATGCTTTTTAAAATTTTTTTATTTTTTTCGTGGAGTGACTATTTAGAGGGAAGAAGTCACAGTGTTTGGGGAGCATAAAGTGCAAGCAGGCTGGCTACTGCGGGATGGTAACCCATGGGCAGGGATTAATTTGTTAAGCCCTGTGTGCTAAAGCTGAAAGGAACAATATGCAGCAGCAAATCGAATGAATGAGATGGTAAATACATCCACGTTTCCATGTGCGATTAGGAAGATGAATGCGTGTGTAGCCACAACAGCAAAACTTCATGTGTCTGTTGTGGAAGCAGTGAGACAAAAGTAATGAAAAGATTTGTGTGGGAGAGCAGGAGGAGCTGTGCGATGCAGGCTAAGGGGGAAAAAAAAAAAACCTGGAGAGAAAGGGCTTGTGTGAGTGGGAGCTCGGGAGCCGTTTGTTCCCAGGTTGGAGTGACTAACACGTAGATGCTGATGACTTCGGGACTTTTGAAGTGCAGTATATGCTTTGTATTGTGTGTGAGTAGAAACAAAGTACAATAGAGAACCACACCAGGGTGCAGAAAGGAAAACACTCGTGCACCCTGTGCTCCGCTCACTGGGGATTCCCTCTCTCCAGCAGCTGCTTGCATTTTTTGGCCACCAGCCTGCTTAGCGTCCTCAACTTCTGCCGTTGATTAACACCACTCGAGGAAAGTGAAAGCTCTTGATGTATTGTTTCCACTGTCTAAGGAAAAGCAACCTATCAGTGGTTACGTTTTCAGCCTAACGTGCGTCCAATAAAGTCTATTCAGGCAAAGAGATTGATTGAGACTGTTTGCAACATCTGTTACAACACGAGAAGGAGGGGTTCTCTTCTTTTTTAATGGTGTTATTTCAATTTAGGAAGAGAAATTAATTGTTTGTCAAGTGCATGGACATCTCTAAGAAGCCACAGAGAAACACAGCTCACAAATTAAGTGGGGTTGGGAAGCAGTTTTTTCAGCAGAATTACTTAGGTTACCAGGAATAGGTGCAAAGATCCTGGTTCAGGAAACAGCTAAAACTCAGACCTTGGTTCCAGGACACAGGTAATCCCTGCATGGCTAGGTCAACACCAATGGTAATGCACTGCAAGTGAGCCACGTGCTTGTACAGCCAGCTGAATTATGGCCTCTTTCCCCCCCTTTTTAGGTGATTCTGAGTTGATCTGAATGCTTCAAAAAAATTTTGTGATTTTTTGCATATTTTATTCAAAACAATAAACTTCTTTGACATGCAATTAGCAATGGCTGACTAAAGGTTATTAGGTAGGATGTAATCTCTTTCTGCTGGAGGTCAGTTACAATTTGAAACCCAGTCTAATCAAGTCACTACAAAGAGATGAGGTCTCACTCAGTTAAGGCATTAATAAATTAATCCTTTAATCCATTTCAACAAGTGGTACAGTTCTGCGAGGCCTCAGTCATGGCTGCCCCTACAGTGATACAATATTTGCTGCATTTTTGGGGAAGGGAAAAGCCTCTCAAACCAGAGCGGCCTTCACATTTGACAGCAATTAATACAGGGGGAGGGGAAAGTCTACAGATCTGCTGGCGATGACAAATGTCTTCAGAGGAGCAGTTGTGGGAATGTTCACAGCTATGCTAGTTAGTCTGTGCCTCTCAGTGGGGCACAAAGGAAACAAACACAGGCTGAGAGCCTCTGTGACTTACGGGGGGGAATTGGTGCAGGCAAGACAGCACACACAGAGCCTGCAGAGCCTGCAGGCCAGCCCCAAAATGGGAGAATGCTCCATGCCACAGGGAATGCCTGATACCGTGTCAGAGTGCCTTGTTTATGGGATGCCAGAGCTGATGGCCAACTCTTTATCGTTACAGATTATGTGTTTGTGACACCTGTCAGAGTGGATGCCAGCGGATCGTACATTTCACATGATGTTTTGCACAGCACTAGGAGAAAGAGATCAACTCAGAGTTCAAAGAGTTCCTTGCACTACAAATTTTCAGCATTTGGACAGGAACTTCACTTAGAGCTTAAACCTTCGACCATTTTAAGCAACAGTTTTATTGTCCAGGTACTCGGGAAAGATGGAGTGTCAAATTCTCAGGAACATGAAATTGAGCAGTGTTTCTACCAGGGATTTATAAGGAATGATAGCACCTCTTCGGTAGCAATATCTACGTGTGTAGGCTTGGTAAGTGTCTATTTAAAACAAATCAGCATTAAAAGTATTTTCATATGTGGAATAGTAGCTGAAGGTAGGTAGTTCATATAATATTCAGGACACCATACACTCTTTTCTGATTTTTTTCTGGTATCACTAGTTGCTATTGTATTTAACAAAGAGACTTCTTTATAGCCAATGAACTGCATCAAAACCTTTGTATTTTTTGATGATAGTCTTTCAGGAAAAAAAACCAGAAGACTGGCTGGTAGTCCCAGTAATTATCCCATAGCAATTTGTTACAGTGTGTGGTAGTTTATACATTTCTGCTCACTCTTAAGAAAAAGTTCTTCCTGCCTTTGTGAACTTCGATGAATAAAGGAAAAAAAAAAATCAGTCCAGAAGCTTGTGAAAAAACAATATTGTATCTAAGTTCATTAACTACTTTAAGGAAGGGTGAATTTCCTAGCTTGGCAGGAGTTATGAACAAATTTCCCTTTGTTTCCTTTGATAATTCAAGCCTTATTTGGGTTTACAAATCTTGATGAGTTGATCTCTTATGAATGTGTTAAGTATTTATCATTGTGTATTTTCCATTTATGGCTGTCAGCCAAGTTCATGAAAAAATCATTATTCACAGGTGATTTTTTCAAAATACATTTGACAGTGCTCATGGCCTGCAGAGAAGGCTTTACTGATATAATTTAGGAGAATTGTCTACAGAATTAATAGTTAAGCAGGTTTTTTAGGCTTAATCCCCTGCACTTGCAAAGCAGTCTGCTATGGCTGCAGAGGAAGGCAGTGGCATTGAGTGGGAAGTATATGAAGTCATCTGTGTGCTTTGTGGTTGACTAAAGGTCCAGAGGATATGTTGGGTCACCCTCTGGAAATCTGTTTTGCAGAGGTACTTGTCTCTGAGGGCTATTAAACTGTGTGACGGGCCCAAAGGAGGAGCACTTGAGACAGCCAGTGTTTCCTTTGAAACTGGGATCAGTGACTTGAAGCCTGTTCATTAGGAAGGGCTGTTGATAACTGGTTGAAGTGGTCTGGGTTATATTTTGAATGCTGTCCTCTTTCTTTTTTTTTTTTTTTTTTTGGTCCTTCATCGAGTTAGAGGAATCTTAACAAACAGTTCATTTGAACAGTTGAAAATATGAGTTTGGGGCAGGCGCCAGGAATTGGGTTGAAGCTTTCTTTTGCTTTTAGAGTTGTGTTTGTGACGCTGAACTGTTAATACCAAATGTGCTCAGTTGTTTTCATGGAAGCCTCATGTTCACAACTGCTACCTTTTATCAGATTTATTCAGAAAAATACCCTGTTTTCACTCATTGCAGTGTTTTGTCTTTTTTTGCTATGGGAAGTGCTCTGCCTACACACAGCAGGTACGGTTTGGGAGATCTTCCCTGTTTGGCCACGTTTTGGTTTTTAACATGCTTTCTGAGCTAACTGAAGTTGGGCTTGTCAAGTCTTGTTTTGAGAAGGAAGGCTCAAGCCTGCCTCAGGTCACAGAGGAACAGAATGTGGTGATCTTAACTGAGAATGAAGTGGATCTTTTACCACTGTCTCGACACAGAGGTTGTTATGACTGGTAAGCTTCACTTAGAAAAGATCTAGAAACTGATCAAAAGAGAATAAATATTGTGGTATGAACAAAGTTATTGTGGAAGTACCTAGATTATCAACAAATAGAATCTCTTTTAAAAATTAATTTCAAGGTTCAATAGATTTCACCGTAAACGGTTGTTTTAAACTGGCAAATGAAGCAAACCTTTACTTACAATAATCTCCTGTAGGGTAGGTATCCCGAAGTATAATTGTTCCTTTCTCTCCCTATCCATCCATTAATTTCAGTGCACCTAATGAATCCCAGGCAAATTACCAACAGGATTCTGAGTCTTTCAGTTTATAAGGCTGCCCTCTTAAAGATGTCGTCAGCTGTCTGTAATGACACCCACGTCACTTTTCACTGGGATCCAAATTCAGTAATCATATGTTAAGTCTGGACGCTGTGCTCTGATCAAGAGAACCTTGTGAATAGCTTCTATATCCTTTTTCACCAACTACTTTTGTCACTTGGTTGCCCTTCTTTCCTATTTGCTTTGTTCACTGCAATTAAACCGAAAGTGGTGTTTCTTCTCTATGGTTGGTAGCACTAATCTTTCCATTGTTCCTTTCATTAGCAATAGCTTCTCTACAATAAAGCTGCAGTGACCCATTCTTTCAAGCCTGGAACACCACAATGTGATTTGGAAGCAATTGCATTTCAATAGACTACGGGGACTCTTTGATCTAATTTTTTGGATGACCTAGAGTATTCAGTCATTCAGCTGCCTGTTATCTGCCAGTGCCTGCAGAGGAGACTTTGGGGAGAGTCTATATGAAATGGTTTGTTAGGCAGGATGACCTTAAGTTAACACTGGAAAGGAGCAAGAATTTGTTGCTTTGGTCTAGATCTGTTAAGAGATGTGTGTATATTACGTTTTAATGGCTTAGTTGACAGGAAGGCCCCACGTTTTTATGCTGATTTGTTGATTTGAGACCAAATGTTTCCATCAGTCAACACAATTTTCTTGGTGTGTCAGGAGGCAGAACTGGATCTTTATCTGAACAAGTCTCTAATACAGTAAGTGAGCATTTCAGGAGAATGTGCACAAGTTTACAGTGAGTACTGCCTGTTTCCATCATCAAAGTGCTTCAACTTTCAACTGGAAACTTGCCTTTTTCTGTCTTCTTCCCTTTTTCTGCTTCAGTCAGCATCCTCTGGAGCATCTGTTATACAGCAAAAAACCAGTGCTTTTACTTGTTTTGTAAATGAAAACTCTGGTGTGGACCTTCTGTGGAGAACACGACACATTCCTTCCACAGAAATTATTATATTTTTTTCACTTTTTTTTTTTAATGCATTCTTACTCCCAAGGATCATTTTTTTTTTTTTACTCTTACAACTTTGGGACAATGATGCAAAGCTAGGTTCTCTCTTTAGCATCATCTTAATGTGTCTCAAATAGGGAGTAATGCAAATTTTTTTGCTTTTCTTCACTGATTTTCATTATTGATTTAATAAACCTCTTGTGTTATATTCCTGCATGACTTTTTGGAGTTTCCTTCAGTGCCTTGTGCTCTCCCAGTTGGTAAATCCAGACTACTGGCTTGTCTTGCTGCTTCACCCCCTGTTTACATTCTCCAATTCAAACTGTTTGTTCTTTCCACATTCAACCTTTTTTTCCAAAATCCTGATTTGAGCTAATTCTTACATATTCTTATTCTAATTCTTCTATTATTATTTAGCAATTTGTTATTACTTATAATTGCCTTTAGGTAGCTCATTGGGAGGCAGACTATAGCAAATCCACAGAGTACTGTGGTTTTTCAGGTTTTTCTGAATGAGATGATGCTGGCCACTGTTAGAATAAGAAACTGTTTTTTAGGACCTACTCAGAATGGTTGTGTATATTCCTACCTCTTTCCCTCTTTCCCATTCTCATCCGCTTTGTGCTATTTAATCTGCATTAAAAATGAGATCTGTTGTAGGTTCACCATCTTTAACTCCACTTCCATGATGGCATCTAAAAGATTTACTGCTGCCTTCCTAGCTGGTATCACAGTGTGTTGTTTGTCTCTCTTTATGGGCCAATTTTTTGTCTCCTTACCTTAGGTTCATGTGTACAGAATCTCCTGTATAAAGTGAGTTGTTTGCAGTCACACAGTAAATCAGGGCAGAGCACAAGAGAACCTCAGAGGTCTCCAGTTGTATTGCAGAGACATTCTCAAAAGTAATTTATAACTCTGCTTTTGGGAGCAGAAGTCGCACTCCCCTTGTGAACATGAACTCTGGCAAAGTCAGACAGGTTTATAATCCAGTACACAACACAGGAATTGGTGGCCCTAATGAATGAGGGGTTTGTTATACAGCATTTGTGGCCTACAGGACACAGGTGAAGGGTCTAGAGCAAGTACAAAATGCGTGCCCAGAGGAAAGAACTGTTTATGCAGCATTGGGAACTCTCCTGCCATTCCATCACAGAGAAGAAGTGTGTGTATTGCGGGTCAGAAAAAGTGAGTTCAGGTCCTATAAAACCATGTGACACACAGTTTTATCATCCAAGCCAAGTTTAGGCCTGGCATGGGGGCCTCAGAGGCTGCACCTGCTCACACCAGAGGTGGGCTTGGCTCCTTCTCTCCCTTTGATTTGTGTGCCTCAGTTAGAAGTGGTGGTGCCCTCCTCTGGTTTTGGTGAGATGAGGTTGAATCTGTCATTACGTGGAGCCTCCTCCTCTTGTCTCAAGTTGTGCTATGTTTATTAGTGTCTAGTCAAGGGAAGAGAAAGGGGAGGGAGGGATGAATCATGTTACACTCGTTGAGCTGTCAGAGGATTCTAGACAAGAGGGGTTATAGATGTAGCACTGGGAGATAAACAGATGTATTAATTCAGTGGTGGGGGGGTGTGTGTGTGTCTGAGGGCAGGACTTTGCTCAAAGTATCAAAGAAGCCACAAAATTAAAGCTTCTTGATGCAGTCTGACCACCTAAGAGGCAAGCAGGCCGGGCAGCTCATGTACTTGCTCTTTGTAGTCATTTAATTGCACCTGGTATTAGCATTAATTTCAGTTGATGCTAACAGCAGCCTCCTATTCCTAGAGCTCACACTTTAAGTCCAATTAAATATATTCAGACAAATCCCAAGGTTCTTATGCAGACAAACTGCCATCAAACTCAGTGAGCCAGACTGCTGGTGAAAGGACAGAATAATTGCTCTTTGCAGTGAGGGTCCTTTAGAAATCGACAGCTGTAAAAATACAACAAAATTTGGCCCAGTGGGACCTTGAGGAGAAGCTAAGTACAGAGCTGGTGTTTTTTCTCATTCTTAAAGCTGTTTTTAGTCCACCCAAAAGCCAATACACGCATCCTATTTTCTGCCATTGCACCAGCACAACATGAACAGCATCTTCCATGGGAGTTCTATGATTTTCTTTGTATTCACACACTATTGCATCTCCATCCTTTATAAAACACAAAATGTGTTTTACAGGATCCTCCTTTTGACCACTCTTTTGGTGAACAGTTTTCCATTATTATACCATTACTCCATATTATGGTAAATATGAAAATAAGAAAAAACCCTACAGGAAAATGAGATGACAATGGGAAATAGTCATATTCTTGAGGATATTTTAGCTTTTACTAGAAAAATACAAGGCAGTGTCTGGTCTCAGCATTGACCTGACTGGTGATGAATTGTGTGATTAGGTTATTGATCAACCTTCTCCGTATTTGTCTGATAAGCTTTCTGTTTAACTCTGTCTTTAGCTCTGCAAGACAAAGGTAGTGTTATCCCAGGTGTTTTGGCACTGCTGATTCCTGATAGATAAGAAGTGGAATTAAAGAGGATTAATGATGAGAGAGAATCTGCTTCTGCTTATCAGGAAAAGCAATAGAAGTTGCATTTCTTCCTGGTTTTATGTTAAAAAACCTGGAATGTACATAGAGGAAACTGAGCACAGTGGGCTGTGGCTGCACAACTGCTTGAGTGCCCACAGGAGCTGGTCCTCTCTCACTTGTGCCTGCTCTGTCATTGCTCAGTTGGCAGCAGAATTTATTTATTCATTTATTTATGAAAATAAATGGTTTATTGGTGTATTTCCAACCAAGCTTCAGGCTGCTGTGGGCACCATTGCTTGAACCCTTGGAGTGGTTTTCCAGGAACAGGGAGTATCCATTTGTACAGAGATAATTCATCCTGGCCCTTCTTGTAAGCAGGAGTCTTATCATCACTTCCAAAAAGAATCAGTAGTATCTATCTGTGCTTAAAACATCAGCATTTTTCTTGCTGTGGCAAAGCCTCTCCACTGAGTTCCCACACTTTGCCTAGTCCATTAGAGAGAAGCTTATGGACAAATGCCCTTGTGAGGGTCAGGAGTGGATGACCTGCCTGCACAGACGTGACCCCTTCCTAACAGGATGTCTTTGATGTCATGAGGATTTTTATTTTCAGCGCCACTATTTTCATGTGGGCTGTACCATCTCTGCTGCTGAGGCACAGCTGGGAACTGCTGGACATCACAAATAGCTCTTTTTAGAGGCAGATTTCAATAACTAATAGAAGCTTTTAGTCACTAATTTCCCTAAACAGAGTTTTATTTCTGTCTTTCCCCTTTTCTTCCTCCACTTTGGAAGTGTTTGAGGAGGATACCTGTTGTGTAAAGGTTTTTGTTTACCCAAAACACAAGGACAGTCTGTGGAACTGGAGCTCAAGTCCAGCTGAAGCAGCCCGCTCCTGGAGATTTGTACCTGACACATGGCACAGGAGTGGGAAGCACAGAAGTTGTCTTGGTTGTGCCCTGCCCCCTACACAATTCACTTAATTTGAGCAAATAGTGCTATCAAAACTGTTCTTAAACATTGCTTTTTTTTCCCAAGCTTATTCTGTCCTTACCCTGTGCAGACCCAGAGCCCTGATCATGATGACAGCTCTATGATATACCTGCATTCAGTAGGGAGTTTGACTTCAAGTTACTGTAGGCTGCTCAGTCATAACTACCCTGGATGGTCCCTGGGAGTTCTGTCACCAGCTCCACAACTCCCTCACTTGTTTTGGCTCCTCAAATTTTTGTTTGTTATGGTACCGTGTTGAAGTCCACAAGATATTTATGGTAATGTTTTCTAATTTGCAGCTTCTTAGGGATGGGCTTGTCTTCCTGATGTACAGCAGGTTCTTTACTCTTTGAAAGAGAGGATCCCTAGGACTGCTGTCCAGTACTGCAACAGGAGGGAAGGCTGGAGGTGTGAGACCTGTGGTTTGGAAATTTCCATGGATCCAGATAAAAGCTGCAGCTATGCTAGACAAAGGCATCCAGGCTTGTGATGCCCATAATTTATCAGTCAATTCCTCAAGATCATTTCAGAGCCGTTTGCATCTGATTTCATTCTCTCCTGAGCATTAGCTCTGTTGTTGGCTTACAGAGCTAGGGATTGGTTTACAGCTTGCTAGGGATTTGCTAGGAAATACCTGTGTTCCAGGAGCTCTGTGTGTCTCACTTTGTCATGGCCTTCTCCCAGTGAGCTGGCAGGAGAGGAGTTAAACTTAATTATCTCTGCAGTGAGAGCTGGCAGTGGTCCTACAGTGAGTTTTAGCAGCTGAAACCCAGACTTCTATGTTTTTTTTTTTCTAAAAAACACTCATTTTGTGTTAGGAAGGCTCTGACTAGCCCTTAAGTGGTATCTGAATTGAATTTTAATGGATAATTCCATTGCAAACAAGGTTTTTTTCTGTCTTTTTGATCATGTCACTGGGAGCAGAAATGTTGGTTCTTTCTTGCCTTTTCTTATCCCATTTTAATCCCAATTCTGTTGCTGCAGGTCTACCATAAATTACTGTGTGCTAAAGGAATTTCCTATTGATTTGCTCTGACAGTGATTTGACCAGCTATGTGAATAGCTGATGGAAGCAGAACTTATCTTGGGTTCAGACACTGGAGCATTGACTAAAGCTCTGAGGTAAACATTTGCAGAAGAAACCTGAAATCATAAAGCCTCGCAGCTCAGCACAATTTACAAACACGTATTAATTAAGCTTCAGTGCTGGCTCTACTCTGAACAACATCCTGGCACACAATGGGTTGACATCAGTAACCTTTTATTGTTTATCATGCTCGGAAGTCACCAAGAATGAGGGTGAAGAAATGTCAAATAATCAGGTCAGATGCAAGTGAATGAGTCTTGATGGTTGAAGCTTGGTACCGTGGGAACCATTATTGTCCAGAGTAATTTCTGGAACATGCAAGTTAATTTCTTTTTTTTTACAATGTTAGTTCATAAGCTGGGGAAATCTGCAAACAACTTGTACAGTCAGATGAAAACCTTTTTCCTGAATCTCCAATGTGGCTGCCCAGATAGTGACTGCCAAAAAATGGTAAAAGACAAAAGTTGGATGACAAAGATAATAGGTCCTGAAGTTATTCCTACTGCAATAACAAGGCCCAGCACAAACCTGCTGAAGAGAAGAGGAAGCTGAGGCAATAAAGTGGTATTTGCTTGCAGAGACAATGGGGTGTTGCCTTTTCACTCCCCTGGGCATTCACGTTTCAGGCTGCCCCACTCTGTACACAGACACTTGGGGCTTTATTCTTTGAGGGCTGGATTCTTGCTGTTCGCAGTGGGATCACTTGAATGCTTGTGCCTGCCTGCCTAATATATGTTAATTGAAGGACTTTTGTGTCTCAACATCTTTATTAATATTAATGAAACGAGATTTTTAATGGACCTATACAAAATATGCCTGACCTAGCTTGAGCCCTCACTTTTGTTTTTATACTCTGCAGCACAGTGTGGCTTCTGACTAATTTAAGAACGTAATATTATATTCTGTGGCAGAGTACACAAACTAATGAAACATGGATTACTCTTCAGATCTGCAGTTTCCTTCCCATGAGAGATAGAATTTATATAACTCCAGAATGTAATTAGTTCTTTTAAAATCATGACATCAGAAACAGGTTTTCTGTTTTTTTGTGAGGATTATTGCACTTCAGAGAAAAGATTTTTAAAATATTTCTTCCTTGACCAGGCCTGTCTTATGCCACACACCTTTTTTTTTTTTTAGGAAGAAGTCATCAAAACAGTAGGCCTCATGATTAGGCTAGACTAAACTTCAAGAAATATTTTAAATTAATATTGCTGTTAAAGTATAAGTTGGTCAGGGTGAGGGATAGGTAAAAATGCTGTAACACATCATCAGACAAAGTTTTAACTTCTCTAAAAGTGTGGTACTCAGTGTCATTTCTTGTTCACACTTGACAGAATGTTACTTGTTTTGTTACATGCAAGTATAAATTAAATGTTAAAATAACAGTCCTGGGCTAGGGCAGACATGATTTTTGTTTTGCAGTCCACTGTGGATGATGATTATGGCATATACAAAAAAAATGCTTCTGTCACGTTTGCACTTTTTTGTTACTTCTCCTGATAAAGAATAATTCCTTGTAGTCTGCTCTACACTTCATTGTTTGTAATAAACATCTCTACAACCAGTGTGGAGACCAGTCTGCCACAACAGCAGCTCCAGGCTCGCTCTGTCAGCTGGTTCTCTTCATGCTGGAGGCCATAGGAATATTTTTTTGCACTACTGACATCACATACTGATGGTGGGATTGTTTTCCTACCCCAAGGAGCAAAAGCTTTAGCAAAGGGGCAAAAAAGGGAATTTCTGGGCTGAGACAGCAGTGAGCTGCTGATGTCTGCTGATTCCTGCAGCCCGATATTGTCCACTCTCGTTGATGGGCTTCATCCAAAGCGCCTTGTGGTGAGTAAAAAGTTTTCTGCTGACTGCTCTGGACCTGAACCTGGCTTTGGGAGGTGTCTTTCATTCCTTCCTACATCATCTTGGCCCTTGAGTCAGTAGGCACACCACTTTTTTGGGATACACTGCTGCAATTGCTGCTTGGTTTAGAAAGATATTTTGAGAAGGGGAGGTACCACTGGCTCGTGGAGAAAGTGAGATGTGTCTGTTGCTCCTGGCAGACCCCAAAATGCATGTTGGACATAGTCCAGGGTGATGCTGTATAATCAGATTTCACTGAATCAGAAGTTAGATAGGGGCAAGCTCCATGTGCTGAAGGGCAAATGCCGTGTGCAGGCTGAGCCTTGCTGCTCTCATGGTCTGCTCCTTCCAGAACAGCCAGGAGTGACACATGGCAGGAGCTCAGGCAGCTCCCAGAGAGTCAGCTGCTGCTACTACTGCTAGAAAGTGCACCCGAGTGCTTGGCATGCAGTGCCTGCAGTTGCCAGATGGGTTTCAGTGCCCTGGTGCCAAGTGTTGTCATTCCACTCTGCTGCCAGGGGATCCTGACAATGAAGGAGTAAAGGAAGTGCAATGACCACCAAAAAAAACAAAGCTGCAAATAAATGTAAAGAGGTTATTTGGCCTAAGACAATTCCAGTTCTGATAAAGTCAAGTCTAGTGATGGGAAGAAAAGAGGATGGTACCTTTTGAGGCCTGTTGTACTTGTTAGCCAGGAGATGGACTTGGCAGGCTTTGAGCTGTGAAAATGTGCAGGAATATTATCAGATGTCATCACAGAACACCTGTAGGGGACAAGACCTCATTCATCTCCTGCTCATGGTAGGAGAGCTGAGCAATTGCAGAGAGGGGAGCATGTTGCAGAAATGGTTAATTGATTCCTGTGTTTGCCAGAGAGAGCTAGGTGGTCATTTGAGCTGCCTGAGGCACAGAGCCCTGCAGGTCTGGCATAAGGAAGAGCATGCATGATCACAGAACCCAGATCCCAGGGTGCAGGTGGTGCCATGTGCTGTGAGCATCAGGATAATGCTGTGGTGACACAGGCTGGGGTTTTCCATCAGTAGGGCAGATGAAATACCAAGGAAAGGGCAATTTGGACCAGCAGCTGAATCAGAGGGCCGATTATATTGCTATATATTACCAGTTAAAGCTAGGAACAAAAATGTGCCAGACTCTGGTTTTGGCCACTGAGTATTGCACTCAAAAGGTTCTGTTTACAGGTTCTCAGCTTTTGGGTTATAGTGCCATCAGAAGTTTATTTTTGTTGTAATTTTCCAAGCATTTCTTGAAAATTAGCTTTCTGGTGCACAGAACAGCACTACAGCACTAAATTAGTTGCAAATAGCTTGAGGGCTGAGGGAATAGTATATTTTTTTTTGTTGTGGCTCCTCACATGATTTATTTAGTCATTTGAAAGAACACAGTTTGGGAAAGTCAGGAACCCACTCTAATGTGAGAAACAAAACAGAAGGAAATGTTCGTCCAGAATGAAGGTCTGTCTTCTGCAAACCAGCATTTGTGCATAGCCAGGGTCTTTCTGTCTCCACAGCCCTATTCCTGTGTTAGGATTAGCAGAGGGTGGGGAGTATTTCCCATTGGGAATGTTTCCTGCCCACCATCAGCCTGCTCAGAATGGTGCCCATATGCTCCAAAATATCTCCATGGATATTCCACATCCTTTAGTGACAGTTTAACCTTTGGAACTAATTGCCAAAAAAAAGAGGAATTTATATATTCATGCATACTTTTCTATACCAATGCACTGAATTGGTGCCTGTTCTTTCTTAAATCTTTATCTTGCCAAGGACAGTGCAATTCAGTGTCCATTGTATCTGAAATATGAATACATTTGTTTTTCTATAAAAAGGTGCACACGGTAATGCTGTTTATGGCTGTAGTCTCTTCCGCTGTTCAATAACGTGTTCAATCATTATTATCAGGATTTAGAGCAACACTGTTGTGCTTCTTTCAGGAAAAGGATTGCATTTTAAAGAGAAGGTTGTTGTAGTTTGCCTTTAATTTTTGTAGTAAGTGGAGGGTACAGGTTTATTGCAAAAAATTTTTAATGTGGAGGATGTATATGAATGAGTGTCACATTACTTCCTTTATTATTTGTTAAAATATGTTAAAGGAGTAAGTCACTGTAAATCTGTGAAGTATTTTATAAAATTTATTTGCTATTGAAAACAGAACCAATTTTATTTCAGATTGGTGAATCTCATAAGAATTAGTATAAATAATCTGATCAGCAATGTATAAACTTTGATCAGTGTCCTGTTTTAGTCCTTTTGAGGGGCTCAGTGGAGGTGTATGAAGAGAAGCCCTGGAGAGGGGTGATCAAATGTGAAATCTTGGGCTGAAACTATTCAGACAGGATGGGGAATGTAGCTTAAACCCTCTCTTATCTTGCCACTGTTCTTGTGTGTGCTGCCTCTCCCCAGCGAGATGCCTGACTGATTCACAGCAACTGATGGGCAGTTTAAAATTACAAAGCTTTCGGTTTCCTTGTTCCTAACAGATAAAGAGGGTGGGCATTTCCTGATTATATGGTATACACTCAAAATATTTAAGTTCCCCATGGTGCTATTTGTGCCTAATTTACTTCTCTAGCACATTAACACTGCTGGTTTTCTGCAGTGGGAGGAGTGTGTGGTGTAACATGCTGTGAAGAGAGGAAATGTTTCACAAGAGCTCCTTCTGGCTTTTCCTCTGTTTGTGTTACCACCTGGAAAGAAGAAAAGGTGGAGGGGCTGGCTGATGATCCAGATGGATTGCAGGAACAGTCACGTCTGTGGTCAGATGTGTTAAGCCGGGCTAATTCACACTGGGAAGTGGCAGGATTGCACTCCAGCTCCTGAAGCACAGGGAACCTGCTGTAGGAAAGTGTGTGGGCATGAGGAGTGCTGAACTGCCATCAGCCACTAACCCTGGGGCAGGCTGTGCCCCTTTAGAGGCTACTGAGCAGCCAGATTATTTTGGAGAAAAGTTGGGGATACACCAGTGTGAGAGAGGGATGAGGGCTGAGGACAGGCTCCAGCAGAGCAGGTACCATCTGAGTATAATAAATCAGAGGCTGTGCAGGTCACACAGAGCTTCAGAGAGACTTGGAGTTGGGGGATCACATTTATCACTTTTCATGTTCACTTTTCTAGCTCTTGCCTATGAAAGCAGACAAATGATCTCCTGTTTATGGGAGCTGGGTGCTTTGATGTACTAGTTATTTGCACTCATGTGGTATTTCTCAGCAGAGCAAGCTGTCCTGATTGCTTGGTAAGGGCTCAAGGTGCAGGAGCAGCTGAGCTGTGCAGCTCTCCTGTCACTGCTGGCTGTGCTGTGGAGCCAGCTCAGGTCCCCTGGTGCCAGGATGGAGCAGAGAGCACTCTCAGGCCCTGGGAGCAGGAGGTGCACTGGGGACTGGAGTGTCTGTGCCTCTCACACACTCCCCTGATGTCCCAGAGCCTCTGTGACCCTGGCAGCACATTCCTCTTCTTGGAGCTTTTTTCTTAACCTGTGCTTAACCTGACCTTTGCTTAACCTACTGTTCAGTAGATTCATTGCAGAAACAAGGTCAGGCTGCTTAGGAAATTTTGTCTCCTAAATCTTCTGTTGATACATTTTTTTTTTACCATCCCTTTATAACTTTGCAGCATGCTGAGCTGTTAACAAATATTTCCCTTGTCTTCACTGCATCTTTATTTCAGTCAGAAGGCCTGTAGTGTTTAACACAGTGGCAACATCTGTTCAATAAGTATCTAGTTATCTTGGACTAATTTAATACAAAGAATATCTCATAGATTAAAAAGCTGCTTTCAGACACTACCTTTCCTTTGCCACTTAAATTTTCCTGTTTCCTGAGATCTCGGAGAACATCACAGAGGTACTTTGAGCTTTGATGCACAGACTATACTTTGAGAGCGTGATATGTAAGGTGTTGTGCTGAAAACACTCTACTGTACAGGTGCTTTTGTGAGGAAATACTGTTCGCTTGCATGAAAACCCTGGCAAATGCTGTTTGCTGATATAACACAGAACTGAACAGTTTTCTTTAATGAGAAGACACAAGTAAATGCTCTCACACTGTTTTCTTAACACTCATCCCTGTTAAACAGCTGCATAATTCAGATGCTTGTACTAAAGTCTGGTGATGGCAAAATCAGTGTATGTTTCCATGGCTAGTTTAGTTCTGCAGGCCTGGTCAGGGGTCAAACATTGGTTACCATTGGTTAACACCCCAAATGCTGCTTTAGACCTGCGTGTTGGACTCTGACCTTGTCACAGACAGCAACACAGGAGGTGTAAATTGGTGCATTGAGTTGAAAAATGGATTTACTTCACCTTACCCCAACCCGGACCAATATTAAGGATTTCTGTGTCCATTTTAAGATGATTGTGGTATTATGTTTTATTTTATCCCAAACCAGGACCTCTTTGTGGTGGGTTTTGCGTGTCATCACAGTTATTTCTACCACAGAGATTTAGAAATAGTACTGAAAATTATTTCTCATTGAACTTTCATTTATAATCTTAATAAAAGCAGAAAGCCTGGCTGGATTTGTGACAGATTAGAAAAAATTTTAATTTACTCCAGCAGAGCATTACAGCATGCTCATCTTTGGTCACCATTTCCTTAAAATAGAAGCTGAGGCTAATTTGTGGGAGAGGAGTGGATGAGTGCAGAGCTTTAAAGCAGGCCCAGGCTGGGTGTAGAGTGGCTGAGGAGTGCAGATTGGTGGCATTTGGCTACAAGGAGGAAAATAGAGACTCTCTGGACTCAGAGTATACTTGGCAGTGTAAAATGGTGAAGGCAGGTTTTGTGAATGTCAACAGGGCCTGCAAATATGAGGCTTTTTCATGCCATGGAATATAGATGTAAGTTGTTACATTTAGCTTAGTAAAAAACTATTTAAATGCCCATGTAAAGTAAGCTCTGGAGGCTGAGGGTGTTTGTATGGTCATGGAAGTGTTATGTGGAGTTGCCATTGTACAGGTTTTTAATGCTGCAGAAAACTGAGAAAAGGGTGAGGTCTTATTTTAACTTGGTGGATTCCTGGGGTGCTGCTGCCTTGTGTTTTGGGTTTAAGTGTGTGAATTACAGTCACGGTTTTACTGTTATACCTTTTCTTGGTGGTGAGAAGAGACTCAGACACTCCTAGGCTGCTGTTCTGCTTCAAAGGAATTACTACAGCAAGAGAGCAGAGGATGCCACTGATTGTCCCTGCTCTGCCTTTCACAGTGGTGCCAGCCCAGTGCAGAGGGGTGGCTGAGGAGTGGCTCTGTGGGGTTTCATCCCCAGCTGGCTTTAACACCCTGGCACTAAGGAACACCCTTTCTCTAAAGGCCTGTGCCCAGCAGGCAGCCTTATGGCACAGGGACTCCAGCCCAGCTCCCACCCCTGCACAGCTGGGTGTTTCTGGGTGTGCTGGGTGTTTCTGGGTCACTGGTGCTGCCCCTGTCACTGGGGCCACCTGGCATGAGCCTGTCCAGGCTGTGCTGAGGGACAGGGCCATGTCTGGGGACAGGGTCTTTGGCCCTGTGAGGTGGCACACACCTGGCTGTGCTGTGTGCTCAGCACAGCTGGCTCCTGGGCCACAGCTCTGGCTGTGGGGTGGCTCCCTGAAGGCTGGGGGTGCAGCTTAAGAGTAGTGAAGGTGGAAGCACTTCAACAGAACAACCCAGCCAGGGTCAAATGTGAGCCTTCACGAGCCTCTCATGAGCATTTTCTGCATTTTTACAAAATCCTGCCTATTAAACTGATAAATAAGGAGCAGAGAAGCTGAAATGCTGAAGAGCAGGGAGTTTAATCCAGATAACCCAGGCGCCAGCCTGACATTCTCGCTCTTGGGCCATCTTTGCTTCTTGTTTTCCATTCCCTTAATGGCCTAAGTTCTTTTGTTCCACTCCCTTTCTCCTTCCCACGTAGATATTTCAACATATGGATATGTCTGTGTATGTGGAATATCAGCAAAGCTGATACTTTGCTCCCTACAGAGTTCCTTGTGACCACTCTCTCATGTAACTAATCCATAGCAATGTATACTCCAACAAGGAAAATTAAAAGGTTGGGAACCACTGACCTAACTTCTTAGTAAGCAATACAGCTGGCAATCAGATGTAACCCGAGCTCCTCGTTATTGGAGCTGCCTGAGCTATTCATAGCAAAGCAAAATTGCTATGGGAATTGAGCTGGATTTATTTTGTTTGAATGCAAATTATCCCAGGTCAGACAGGCTCAGATCTTCTGCCCCCTCAAATTCATTTGCATCAGCTCTGGCAGGGCAAAGCTCATATCTGGAGGATCTGCACTGGGGAAATGTGGGTATGGGTAGGGAACCACCAGATGTGGAGAGCATTTGCTTGGGGCTTTGATGCAATTGGGTATAACTCATTGCAGCCCCGAGTGAAGGTTCTGCCATCAGGTAGCTCCAGGTGGGGTCCCATGTTTAGGCAAGTGTCTCTCTCTATTGTCTGCAACCTCAATAGAATGTCCTGTAAGGGAGAGGGAGTATTGATCCTTGCCTAATTCTCACTTACAATATGAAATGTTCTGAAGGGTCCAGCTGCCAAAGTCCCATCATCACAGGAAAAGCTGTGTTTTCACTAAAAAAAAAACCCTAACCCCACTCAACTTTGATTCTAGTATGCATGATTATAAAGAGTAAAAAAGCCTCTTAAAAACTCAGCTGAAAATGGTTCAAGAAATCAGAAAAAACCACCAAACACTGAAGCCCTTTTGCATTATTTTAAAAAATCTCAAAATTTATAGTGTTGTTTCCTGCAAGGCCTGATTCATGACTTTTAGTGTTTGGAGTTGCTGGTCTGATAGGGATGAATGTTGCTGATCAGGAACACTCAAGAAAGCATCTGTTAATGCTAAGTACCTGTGGAAAAGGAATTTCCAAGTACTAATTTTAGTTATATATAATCAGGTGGTTTTTGTTTTGTTGGGTTTTTTTGTGTTTTGTTTTGTTTTTACTGTTCATTTTTTTGTGTCACTTTGCCCTTATCTTATAGGTTTTGCCTTTATTACCACTCTAGGAGCAGCAGCTTCATTAAGAAGGCAAGCACTTTTCCTAGAATATTGGTACATCTGAACCCAGCCCTGTAAAATTGATTAGCTGTACACAAAGGGGGAAGAGAACCTTGCCAGAACATTTTCATTTCACCTAATCCTTTGAGCAACATAAATAATTCAGAGCAAAGCCACCTTAGGGTGAAACGCTGCCTTGTCTGAAGATCTGGTCATCTTGAAGGCACATTTCAGATACTTAACAGGGATGTAAATGTGCTTTTGTTTTGTGCTGTTACAGAGAATGACAGGACAGAGTGAGCTGCATTTCCTGTGCTTTGGAAGGTTTCTGAAGGTAATCCTGCTTTCCCCTGGAGTGTTCTCTCAAGCTGTGCACCCAGTTACAGGGGATGCTAGATCAGGGGACACACTAAATACTCTCTGAAGTCAGTTTTTCTGTTGTTCTAGAGGTACCCTAAGTAACTAATCAACTGTCAGCACATGACAAATAGTGGGCTGCCTCTTTTGTGAAAAAGTGAAGCATAAATGCACTCATTAAATAATCCTGCTGTTTCCTGTTTGCTTTGTGATGGATTTCAGAACTGTCATAACTAATAAAAGCTCTAGACTTTATCATACAGTTGTAGGGATTTGCTTAAACAGGCCATACCCAAGTGCTTGTACAGCTACCAAGGCTAAATATGAGCTGTTGGTTTTAGCTAATTGCCTTCCAAAACCTTTGTAGGGAGCCAAAGAGCCCTACTGATGGAATTGTAAATGAAGTGATCCTGAGTGTAACTTGGTAAACCTCTGGCACTTCACTTAAATATTATTGGTGTATAGTTAGTGTGGTTATGCTGTAGTTTGCATTACCATTTTTCTTCTATTCATTTATCATGCCTGCTCCAGGGGTGGTGGTTTTTCTTGGGTTTTTTTTGGGTTTTTTTTTTTTGTTTGTTTGTGGTTTTTTTTTTTTTTTTTTTTTTGGTTTGGATTTTTTTTAAAACCCAAAACATGAGAAATGAGCCAGCTCACATACTGACAAGCAAGTATTTAATCTGTGGCAAAGCAATCAACTTTGTGTTAGTTCTAGAATATCTCATTACCCTGCAATAAATACCAATTTAATACATTTAAATACCAATGTGACTGGTTCAATTACCCCAAGTGGAGGAACAAATAAGAATATTTCCTTATTTGCCATATGCTGACAGGGGGTTGCATAAAGATGTTTGAAACAAGCTCAGTCAACTGGAGAAATACAAAGGCACTATTCAGAGATAACGCTGGCTTTGTTCATATAGGAATAATTAAAGACATGCAATTTTGTTACCTTGTTTTAATTGCTGACTGTTCTGCATAGCACTTCTTTTGAGCAGCCAAACAGAGTAGTCTTTCATGGCTAACTCAGACTGGCAATTTAAACCTTGTACTCTCCTTCTGTCAGATCATCAGGTAATAAAATGCTGTATTGTTAAGAACCCTTAACATTTTACATTTGCAAGAAATCTATGTTATGTTAGAAAACAGAATAATTGAGTTCTTTTTCTGAGTCAGATTCTAAAGAAAAATGCCATCTGCTGACAATTCTGAAGTCAGAAAAGGCAACCAATGGTTCTAATGCTTATTTCATGATAAAAAATATTTTAGTGTGTATAAGGGCCATTAACTTAACCTAAACATTTGCTGTGGTACAGAGCCAGGTATTCCAGTCTGGTGAAAGTCAGTAAAGGTCTGCTGAGGTTATTCTTACCAGCCAAGGACCCAGTCCCATAAAACATCACTTTGTACTTCCCTGACTCTGGGGCCGACATCAGGGACTGCCCATTTACAGGCTCGATACTTTTCTGGAGGATGGGTGAATGTTTTTGACAAACATAAAAGCTAGGGAAAAGTTTACCTAACTTAAATTCTCTCTTCCCTTCAGTGTGTTCGCATGCCTTTGTGCTGCCTGGTTTGGGATAGGATCAAAAATGAACAAGCTCCGAGTTTTACTCGTGGGATTTCTGACTTCAATAATACATGTGTATTATTGGAAACCTCATGAGAGTCCATTCTCACTAGTTTCCCAGAACATTTTCTTTTCCAAATTGGTATAAAAGCACTTTGGAAATGCTTGCACAGACAATGTTCAGCTCAATGGGAGCTCCTGGGTGCTTAACACTCTGTAAAAGTCTGTCATTAATTTAACAACCTGTGTATGGATTTAGGGTCCAGACTTTTCACTTTCTGTTGGTGGATCACGGATGGTGTCCCTGTCACGGTGTCTCAGAAGGTTGTTCCATTTACCCAGTGCCTCAGTGACATGAGTTCAGTTGTGTAAGTGCCCTTCTCAGGGGGACAGAAAGAGGCAAAATGCCCCTCAGCCTTGTGGCTGCTGCTGTGCCCTCTGCAGCTACCTCCCAGAAAAAGGGCTGTGGGTCAGAGTGGAGAGGGAAGGAACTCCCTTAATTACCATGATTTACTGCCCTTGGCTTGTCTGTTTGCTCCTGATGCTTCCCGAGGGTAAAAATATCTTTCACCTCAGCAACACTTTCTGCAATTCAGCCCCTTTCTCCTTTCCAGATATGCTGCTTGTCATGTTTTTTCTACCTAATTTCACATCTTAATTTGCTCATTTTGATTATATTTTCCAGAGCATTGACACTGTGACCCTAACTTGAGAGGGGCTCAGTAAGCCATCTCTCAAAAAGTCAGTCAGTGCTATCGGGTATCTGCAGTTCAGGTCAGGCTGTACTATCCTGCTGGCTATAATTCTTGGAAGTAGTTTTGCTTATGACTGTAGTAAGGTTATAGTTTCACATATTTTTCAGGCTACCAACTTAACCCATCCCAAGAGGTGAGTCTACTTCATTACACATTCCCTGAAGAAACAATCATTTATTTGAACTGCTTACATGATGCAGGATTGCTTTGAACAGCCTCATCATGGTATTGGTTAAACACCCTTGGTTTGGAGGAAAGAGGAATTCATAAGATGAATGTTGGCAAACCTAACAGGACTTTATTCTTCCTGGGATTCCTTGGCATGAGTGAGAACATGATACATTTACCACATTTTCAAGGCTTAACCCAAAACCTGTTCCAAGCAGCTGGCACTTTCCCTGCTGTCTTGGCAGGGTTTTGTCTCTGCTGGTGCACAGGGACTGCCACCTCCTCACAGTTTCTCTGTGGGGACATTTGAAATGTTTCTGCAATCCCTGCTGCCATGAACTGACTGTTATGTTATGAAATGCTGTGTCCCCACATGGATGCTGTGCTGTGCTTCTCTCAATAGCCAGGCTCTGAGCAGACCTGTGCCTCCTGGGCCAGGCTGGCTTGCTCTGGCAAGTGTGTGTTCCAGGCAGGAGCAGAGGGATGGTGGCAAATGTGAGGATGATTTCTGTACTTTGTGAGGGTATTGCCATGATCTGCTCATAAAACCGGAGGGAAAGGCCTCCCTTATCTCCCCTCGGGCTGGGGTAAGGTCTGAGCAGAGGTACAGAGTTATGGGGACACCTCTCTGCCCTCCTAACACATGCTGCTGTGTGTTGGTGTTTAACATCTGCCCAATTCCAGAGACCAGTCTGGGCCAAAAGGCAGCGTCTGGCTGTTGTCAAGGAGAGCTCTAAGCTGTGTGAACAGCTTTGTGTTCTCTGGGTCGCTGCCATACCCTCTTTTGGCTTCCAAGCTGCTTTTGGTTCCATGTGGGAAATGGTCTGACAGGCAGAACCCCCAGGTGGGACCGCTGAGTTGAGGGCAGTCCCTCCTCCAGCAAGGGAAAGCCTTCGTGACAGAGCTGGGCCTTTTGTGAGTCCTTTGTGGTGCCAAAGCACCAAAGACTCAACAGAACATCAGGGCAGGAAGCAAGAGTTCAATGAAAGTGAACTGTAGATAAGGTAATTTCATGAATTTTGTCTCTGCAAAGTGGACAAGAAAAGACTCCAATATGCTGTAACGTGAGATGGCCCCAACCACACTGTGATGTGCATATTAGATTTCTAGGAATCTTTGGCCTCAGATGGTTTTAAATAGCCAGCAACCATAGTTCATAGGTCATCTGCTCTCCTTATTCTTTGTTTTTCAGGGAAGTTCTTAGTTTACATTTTTATGTGTTTTAAGTAGAACTAAAAACTGTACTTTATGTCTCTGTACTTCGCGTCCTGTAATTCTTGTTGGGATGTGTTTCAATCAATGATTTGGGTTTTTTTAAGAACTGGACAGTTGGGAAATAACAGGAGTCTTGGATCAATGTCTACTGAAGTCTGTGGAAAGCTTTATGCCAATTTCAGTTGGCCTTCTGTCAAGTCTTTTAAAACTTTTCATGAATATTTGGAACTATTTTAATGGGTGTGAAATGACATTTAACTCTTCCTTCTTAGTGATTTTTCGTCTTGAGCACACTCACACCCACATAATGGTATAGATTTCATTGATTTCTTTGGCCATTGTTTTAGTTAAGAACAGTGGGTTTTTAACACCTTATTTTATGTATATGCTCCTAAACACTGAATAAAGCATTCTGGGTATGAGTAGTATTCCTTAGGAAATATATGGATGCTTTTTAGTACTTCATTTAGTTGAGATACTCTTGTTCTTGTGCAAAGTGTAATTTAACTTTACATCAGTCAGTACTGAGTAGTTATGTTTAACAGAGACACTGCAGTTCAATTATTCATGTTTTAATTCTCAGTTTCATTTTGTTAGGCTTTTACCTCATTATTTGCATCTGGTTTCTGAAACTCCTCTAACTTTAATATGCATAAAGCTGTTGCCTTCAGTTTAATTAGCATGTAATGAAAGTGCCTTGTGTGCAGCCATAGAACCCACAGCCACGAAGCCTTTCTAGTCTGGAGTGAGGATTTGTCTGCTCCCTCAGCACTCAGCTTTGTTAAATTATGGGAGAGAAGTAGAAGTTCTGCAAATCCTCCACTCACTGTCACTGCTCTACTTTTTATGGAGGGTCTGGTTTTTCTGGAGATGCTGAAACCCCAAAGTGAATTAGGTTTACAGGCTGGTAAGCTGCCAAAGGCTCCACTCTGAGCCTAAGAACACAGGGGAGCAAATGGGAGCAGCCTCTGCTGTTCCAGTAAGAGGCAAATGAGATCTGCTAGGGATATAGGGATAGATCTGTTAGTGTGTGACTGAAAATTCTTCCATGTGGATTGAAAATCAGTGGAAGAGCCACCTGATTTTGTATATTTAAGATGATTTTTTTCAGTGGTTAAAAAAATTCTCCTTATTTTTCAATTTATAGTTGATGTTCAATTAAAAAAATCTGGAAGCAGATACCATGTTGTCATTGCCCTTGTCCAAATCTCATTTTGAAGTTCTTCTTCCTTTTGAAGCACACCAAGAAAACAGAACAAGTGCCTTACCTTGGTGATTACACTCAGATACTGAGGAATTTCACAGAGGCATACTGGATCTGAAAATTCCTTCAGCCCAGAGCTAAGCAAATGTTTCATAACAAATAATGAGAAGAGGAGGGGGAATGTTGCCTTTTTTCTTTCTTCTCAACTTTTTTGCAAACAAACTGCAAGTTCCTCCAAATAACTGATTCAAAATTATTTGCTGACCACACAGGTCAAGTTATGTCTTTCCATTTTCTTTCCAACGGCATGGAATATCCCTTCCAGAAGGATAGCAAATATGTGTTGTGAGGGAAGAAGAAAACGGCGAATTCCAACTGAGCAATCTCTTGGGTGTTCCTTCCCACCATATTCTCACAATTATTGCTATTATTAGTGATAGCCACAGTGGGATACAGAGGGAATAGGCAGGAGTCCCTGGCCTTTTTCATGCTGTGTTGTCTAGACTTACAAGAATGTTAGATTTTGTCATCCTGCTTCCTCTCGTGGTGTTAGAATTGCAGAGAATCTGAAATAAAAATGGAATTTTGACCTGTCTGACCCTCTCCTCATTGTGTCCTAAACCCATCGAGGTTAATGGAAACTCATCCTTGATTCAGGGAAAATCAAATGTAATGCATAATGCTATGCTGAAAGTAGAAAGCCCAATGCATAAATTTCCATGACAGTTTTGACAGTATTTGTTTTGAACTATGTGAGCTGGATGAATACATTGAATCTAAATCACAATTATGGAGATATTTAGTGTATTTGTAGAAAAAAATACCAGGACACCCAGGAGTACACAGTAGACAAAATGTGGCCTTCAAAAACTGGAATTCCTTCTGGTGTAAAGCTAGAAAAGATGAATCTGTGCCAGTTTCCTGCCTGTGTGCTGTGGCATTTCTCAGCTGGCATGTTTGCCAGCCAGCACAGGGGAGCCAAAGACCACTTTGCTTTACCCAACACTACAATTTAAGAAGCTGCAGGAAAAGTACCTGGCAGTTGTTGTCCCATTGCCCTCTTTGCAGAGCTCCAGAGGACTGCAGCTCTGTCTGAAGCCGGGTCAGCATTCTCTGCATTGCTTTGGAATTCCCAAAGTGATTAATTCAACACAAATCCTTGAAACCATCCCATGCCTGGAAAAAAAATGGCAAATGGTGTGTGATTGAATGAGTGTCCAGACTGCTCTGTGGCACTTCCCCTTTCCTCTTGACAACTTCACAACTTCATAAAACTGGATGTTATCAGAAAGAAGGTATCTTTCACTCACACAGCATTTTTCAGCTTGGAGGATGAGTTTAATGTAAAGCCCAAAGGAAAAATGTCTTATTGGAGATTTAGGGTCATTTCTGTTGGAAAAAAGTGACTACATTTGTAAGGCACTCAGTCAGCTGCAGCCTCTGTGAAGGTGCAGCAAAATACAAGCAGGGCCCAGAATTCAGTCACTTCTTTCCCCCCACCATGAGTTCTCAGTCCACCCTTATAATGTTAAATATAGAAATGATGTTTGGGGCTGAGACTTCATGTGCATCAGGGACAGTTTCTTACAGGAAAATGTAGAAACCTCTTTTTTTTCCATATGGTTTGAATCATTTACAAAATGAATCCTACAGGAATAATTTCAGATGTGGAAACCTTTAAAATGGGGAAATAAGAACCAGATTCACTAAATTTCTGTTTTCCAGCTGAAAAAAAAATCGCGTAGCAATGCCCAATTATCAGTGCATTCGAGATAAAGATTGCCTCTCACAACCACTTGTAAATTGTGTGATGACACACATCGTAAGGATTAAAATATTAGTCATCTTCCCTACAGGAAAGTACTTTGTCATGACCAAATGTGATCTGACATTTGAAATATGCTAACTTATTGCAGTGAGCAGGCGAGTTAAATTCCTGTCAATTATTTTAAACCTGTCTTTTATTGATGGAGGCAATTTTAGCCTTCTTGTAGAATGTTAAGTAGTTACAGGCTAAGGTACATAATTATGAATTGATGTTGAAGAGAGAAGAATGGGCAAATTGTGGATCAGAATATTATTATTATTATTATTATTATTATTATTATTCAAAGGGCAATTAGACCCTCTCAGTTCATAATGTGGAATCTCTTCTATTGCCAAAATTGAGATCATGGTGTGACTTTATGAGCACTGTTATTGGGCCCCTGTGAAAGGTGCTTATATTGGGGAGTACTGCAAAGCTGCCTTTTTTTGATTTGGATCAACAGGAGAGATTTTCTATGAAGAGAGCACAGTGGATGACTGCAGTTTGTTGAGGATCTGTAGATCTTTGATAAATCTTTCCATCTGGAAAAGACTTAAAATCAACTTCAGCATTAGTTTAGTTAACGGTTAAAGCTGTGAAGATTCATATGTAACTTTCAATTTTCACTTGCTTTTCACTGTGTTGAGTTTTCCTCATGGGCAACAGTTCTTAAAGCACAGAAAATCCCACAGATCCTTAAAAAATACCATCCTTACATTAGGCATTCAAGCTGCTCTCCTTGTGATACCCATGGCATTCAGGCCCTGGGAGGTTGCACTAAAGAAGAGCATCCATTTCAGAAGGGAAGAGGTGATGTATGTGACGTGTGCATTTTCAAAAACGTTTTTGAGGAAGGAGGTGGAATCATGATCTTGGAGGGCTCAAGATGTGGGGCAAGATGGTTTGCAATTGACATTTGTTTGTCTGCACATATTTTTCTGAAGCCTAAGAGATATGTAGTCCTCGTGGGATGTCAGTTTTGGCAGGAGGGTGTTGGCATATGGTAGGGCTTCACTGATCCAAACCAAAAATCTGTATCTAGTATTACGTATATAATATAATAGAATTACCTGATGAAACTTCTTTTTGGTTTTTGACTTGGTAAAAAGGGGTGTTTATTACAGCATGTTTTACAAAACCAATAAATGAAATAAAATCATAACTGATTAATGAGCTGCATGGAAATACTTCCTCAGTGCCACCCACATTTCCCTGGCCCTGATCCTGGAAACACTTCATCACATGTGCAGTTTTATGCACAGATCCTATGTGAAAACTACAGTGTAGTTTTCCCATACTTGCGTCTTTCAGAGATCCAAGAAGGAAAACAATCAGATACTTGCCTTTAGTGATTAGCTTTCCCTTGTAGGAGGGTATAAATTTCACATTGTGTTTAAATTATGATTAAATTGCAGGGAGTTGATTACTGAATGATGGTGCTTAAATTTTCAGATGTTTCAGCTTTGTGCTGCTGACCTGTAATATCATTTTCTACTTGGAGTGCCTTTCAGTCTGGGATTCCTGTTTGGTAATACCTTGTTGTGAAAAAGCTGTGAGCCTTAATTCAAATATTTTCTTTTATGATGTGTGCACTTATGAGAAGTTGTAATTTCTAAAATAACTTCTTTTTTATGTATACCCTGTACACAAACCTGTACTGTGAAGAGTGGGTTAATATTGCATATGAAACTATCCATGCTATTGTGTGAAGGTGCTGTGCTGCCCATCCCACAACATTCGTGGTTTGTGTTTTTCCAAATGGGAAATCTGGTCATCTCCAAAAGGAAAGGATGCATATTTTAACAGGGAGAATATCCAGATCGTAACTTGAATAAGATAACTTGATATATAAGCTGATCTATACCTTGGGTAATAATAACTTGAGTAGCTAACCAGTGGCAAGGTGTGTTTCAGTGCATGTCCCACACCCAAGCAAATGTTTCCAAATAAGGAAGAGTTTCAGTTTACCTCTGAACTTAAAAGGAAGATGGACCAGAACCTTGTGCATTTCTCTCATTGTAATTGGCTCAGTGCCAGCCCAGAGAAACCTGTTGGACCTTTTAGCTGTTCCTCTGAAGTATAGCTAGTTTCTATTGGGGAGCAGGCCAAATTCTCTCTCCTTTATCGTTTATACTTAAGAATGAACTCAGAGTTGCTCTGGCCTTTTTGGGGTGCCTTGGCCGATGCTAGAGGTTTCTCTACACCATACCCAGCTTTTGTTGTGTTTCTGTATCGTTTGTTATTTTCTCATTCATTTAAACCTTTTGCTTTATGAAATGCACCTGAAGAGTCTTGCAAATTATTCTAAGCCATTCTGAGAAGTGCTGGACACCCTCAGATTGTATTGGACTCTTGTGGAGCTAAAAAATACCTGGCTCAGTGAGAATTCCAATAAAGGTGCACGTTGTGGTCAGTCTGGGCTTTAGAGGAAGGTCTCTAGGGGAGCTGGAATGTGGACTTGATTCTTTCTGAGCTTGAGAATTGCTAGCTCTTCTCAAGGGAAACTTTTCAACAGTTTTTCTTTTTCCCAAAACAACCTTATGTAAACAATATTCCTTTCCCATAACAGCAGGTGTTGTTTGCTATTTCTGTTCCTGAGCCAAGGGGAGAGGCGTCAGTCCTATGGACCAATAATGTGCCTTTTAGCACAGCACGTTATAAAAGGGCTGAATGAATTGTAAATAAAGCTTCTGATTTCTGCTGGCTTCTGACTGGAGTCAAGCATCTTTATTTTGGGTCCTATTGCAACACTGGCGTCTTCCAGCTAATCTGTGGTGCCGTTTCTTTTTTTTCCAGTCAGGCCTGATCAGGACGCGGCAGATGGAGTTCCTGATCTCGCCGTTACCTCAGCAGCTGGCGCGGGAGCACAACTACACGTGCCCCGCCGGGCACCACCCGCACGTGCTGTACAAGCGCACTGCCGAGGGGAAGGTGCACCACAGACACCACAGATACCCCGGGCACCACGGGCACCCCTCACGGCCCCGTCCCCAGCCCTCCCCTCACGGCCGTCGCACCACCCGCGCCTCCCGCGGGCAGCCCGCCCCAGCCAGCCGCCACCGAAGGTTCCCAAAGCAGCACTTTTGTGGACGTCGCAAGAAATGTATGTAAGGAAACTTTCTCTCCTCTCCTTTCTTGAGGTAGTGTGATACAGGTTAACACGTGGTCAGAGTCTTATAAACCAGGTGCTAATGTATCAGTCTCTGACAGTCCAACCTTTGTGGCCTGTTTCAGGCTGTGTGGTGGTTCCCAGTAATGCCTTGAGTTTTAGCTTTCATGTTTTTCAGATTCTGTGCTGCCTTAGGAATGCAGTTCTGAGCCTCATGTTCAGTGTCAGTCAGCTGTCTTCACAGAGTAGGAGGACAAATGCTTTTCCTGCTGAAGACCAAGGACAACTTTCAGGCCCAAAAGCTTAAACAATGGTAGACATGAAGGGAGAAACAAGAAGGATGGGACCTCATAACCTGAAGCTGTAATTGGACAATTAAACCCCAATATGCAAATGGACCAAAACTTATAAAAATGTAAGACCTCGTGACTGGTCAGCCATTTTGTGACCATTTTGGGTGCACCTTGGGTGTAGCCCTGGCCAGGCTCTTGTCCTGCCCAAGGTGTATGCTGGAGGCCTTTCAGTAAATACCTGTTTTATTCTCTAGCTCTGTCCAGTTTCTGGTCCAGGTCAGCCTTCCCAAGGCATCACGAGGTGTGCTTCACATCTCCTCACATCCCTTTGGGATGGAGACGTAAAGGCTTTAAATTATGTATTTCTAATGTGAAACTCATATGAGAAGCTGGAGTTTTCCTCTAAGTTCATAGAATCATCTCTTTAATTAAGTCATGAGAATCACTGTTTAGTTTTCTTGTACTTTTCCTAGATTAAAAGATCCCAGTGGTGATTTTTTTTTTTTTTTACATTGACATAGTTTTCAGTAAGCAGTTCTGCACAGTGATGGATGCCAAATCCCTGAACTTCTCTCTGTTAGGTTGGGGATAAAAAATTAATTAGGCTGGAAGATGGAGGAAAAAAGCTTCAAAATCATTAATTTCTGAGAGGATAGAGAAAAAGTCTTTCAGAACTCACCATTTGATAATGAAATTTTCAGCAACTGAGATCTTCAAAAAGAGCCACCCATGCAAATTGTTTAAATAAGATTTTGGAGCCACGTCTTAAAACGTATATTGAAATATATAATCCTGCCAAGATCCATTCTGAGTCTTTCATTAGGCCCTCAAATTGCAGAACATTTTAGAGCCCCCTTGGACCCCGTATCTGTACTTTTAGCATTCAGTTGAGTCTTTTTGAAAGCTGATCAGCTTCTGAGCTGAGTTTCTTAATGAGGATCTCCAGGACTGCAAACAGTATTGAAAACAGTGCCTCAGTCCATTTATATTCTTCCAACTTCGTACTGAAGTTCTGAGAAAATGAGCAGCTTCCTTTTCCAAAGGTGTGTAAGGAAGAAGGAGAAAATAAATAGAAGCGAAGGAATGAAAAAGGAGTTAGTGGGAAAGGTGGCTGGCTGAGACTGAGGCCTGAAAACAAATGGCTTGTTAAACTTTCAGAAATCCTTCCCCCCAGGTTTAAAAGCCAACCCTCAAATGCCAGATGCACAAGCCCATGATTCAACCTGTAAACATTTGCCTTCTAGTGCGATCCTAAACTGCCTCATTACATCCTCTCTTTCCCTCCTGTCTGATTTTCCTGCTGCAGAGCAGGGCTGATGGTGCTCTGTTATCTCCTCTGCTCTACACTGGCCCATTTTGTTTGGACTGTCCGCTGTGAATTTGTGCCTTATTGACTGTTCCTCCTGTGACTGCTTGTCCAAAATGAGAATTATCCATGTCCTCTTGAGCTTTTACACAGTGCTTGTCCCTATAATAGATTGAGAGCATTTTGAACACTGTATTTGTATGACCTCCTGGGATGTGAGAAGATATTATTGTTATTCCTGTCTTATAAATGGGACTCACAAACACAGGAGAGGTCAGAAGTGATTCTGGGAACCGAATTGAGAAACTGAATTTTTCTTTAAACTACTTTGTGCTTTTGTAACTCTACATGTATATCTATTTATTCAATAATTTCACTTACAGCTATGAGCTCTCAGCTGCATATTCAAGCAGGTTTTATATTAAATAAAGAACATGCAATTAGTATCCAACTGTGATGAGTTTAGTAAAAGTGATTTACCCATCATTGTTTAGGAACTTGATGTCAGACACACTCTTAGGATCTGATCTGCAAGATAGCATTTGAGTACCTTACCCACAAAACTCTTTTCACATCTTGTGGTCTTTCACTTTGTACAGTTCCTACCTGTAACCTTCTGAGAGAAAGTAAAGAGTTCTAAAAAATAACAATTTATTTCCAGACCTAGCCTTAGTTAATTTATAGGACAAATCAATCTCGTGTCCACTGAATGAAATCACATGTAATTTTTATATTTAGTAGAGAAAAATACAGGATGCAGAAGAAATTACCCCAGTAAAGGGAACCTTTTTTCTATGAGTATTTGGTACTTTTTTCTTCTTCCCTTTTTTTTTTTTTAAAAAAGTTTTTACATTGTTTTCCTGGTCTTATTCTGAGATCTGGAGTCATATCAATTTGAAATTTTCAGGAAAATCCAATCTGGTCACCTGTAATAGAGCTTTGTTTGGATGAACAAAGGGATGGAGAAGTCAGGCTGACAAAAAGTGGTCCTCTGCTATTAACCATGCCTAGTCAGGGTTAATTTATCCTAACCTAAGAATGAATTCAAACTTTCTGAGCAGGAAGAGGGAAGGGCATATTGCCACTTGGGTGTCATAAAAACAACTTGTCCTTCACACCATCTTTTAAAATTTCATGTGCAGGCAGTTTGTAAGCACTATAAAAGCCAGTTAATCATCTTCCAAACTCTTTGTCACAACCTAAATGCTTTCAGATCATGAGAATTCACTGGACTGTAGTTAGTAAAACATGCATGAAACTGCTGCTGCTTAGGTTTTATGAGTAGCAGTGATGTAAATTCAAGAGCAAAGAGCTCTGCTCATGGATATATGTGTCCAAAGCATTGGGGTTGTATTGCCTTCAAAATACTACCTGGGCTCTTGGACTGAGCACTTCCCTCTTGGGTGGGGCCTGTCCTTGTGTCTTGACGAGGATGGATGTGTATAATGAGTGACATTTTTGAGAATCACCATAACCTGGTCCTTTGTGTGTTAAATGCACTTCAGAGTGCTGAGTTTTTGAAAGCAGACCACTGTTGTGCATTCTATGGTGTTCTTGATTTCCCAGTTTGGCATGGAAGAAAGTAGGGTCTGTTTCAGCTCTTTGGAATAACTCTTCTGATGAGGCAGGATTTTTTTCATTAACGAAGGCTCCCTTACTTATGTTGTTACATCCTGTGTCAAAAAAACCCCATTATTATCCAAAGAGTTGTTAAAATGGCCTTTGAGTTAATTCTTGATGCAAAGGCAGTGTAGGTTTATGCAGAAGAACCTGTGGATAGCAGGAACTCTCTAGGATGTGAGAGATGGATTTCTGGTTCCCTGAAGAACTGGAGTAGAAACCATTCTCCAGCTGTGCCACTGCCTGTGCTGCACCAGCACAGAGGGACAGAATGCTCCCTGGAATTGGGATATGCATTGCCTGTTGTGATGCCCTCCTTGGTGTTGCCATTTCCCTGTACTCAATAAATACATTCCCAGCAGGAATAATCTCGCTGGCAGTTTGGCATGGAAGGCCAATGTCAGTCCCAATATCAGGCTGGCAGGAATTTCCTCGTGGTATGTATCTGATTTATGTACTGCCCTTGGACATCTGTTGTAGAAAGGACATTTTTGCCAAATGCTATGTAAGTAGCACATGCCAAACACCTCAGGAAGTTATCAAAAGGAAAAGTTATCAACAGGAAAAATGCAGATACTCTGGTAAAAATTCTGTTGTATTTTTATGCACAGATGCTACCATTTTATTAGATTAATTCCTTACTTTAAACTGCTTATTGAATACAAATGTGGTTCTCCCATTTCCTTCTCTCTCTGTAGCCATTCTTCCCTCAGGAATGGATCAGGTCTTTTTTAATAAATATGGAAGAACTTAGCCAGAAGTATTAAATCACATGCTATAAAAAATAATCTAAGGCTTTAAACCTGTGATACTTCATTTTCTGATGAATCTGTTCATGGGTGATCTGAACTCTTTCCAAAACAGTTTTATTTCCTTTTAGATGCACCCAAGCCACCCACAGCAGAGACCTACATTCGCTCAGATGAGTATGGGACTTCTGCGAGGTTCAAAAGATCATCTGCTAAAATTCAGAAAAATGGAAGTCTAAATGTTGAAACCCTTGTTGTGGCGGATAAAAAAATGTTAGAGAAGCATGGCAAGGAAAATGTAACAACATATATCTTAACAGTCATGAACATGGTAAGGTGTGGTGTCACTGAAGTGTCTTTTCTCTGGGGAATATTGTTGTGTCAGAGGAGGATCTTTCATTAGACAAATATTGATAACAAAAAGAGCAGAGACATTTTATGCAAGCCTTCCTTCAAGCCCCATCTAATGTAATACTTATATTAAAAAGCCTTTAAATACACATGTTTAGAGCATCACAGCTCTGGCAACAGTACTATAGAGTAAAAACAAATTAGAAAGTATTTAAAATGTTAAATTTTAAAATACTTCCTGTGTAGTACAAAAAAGGCATATACAGAAATTGAAGCTTTCATTTAGTATCATAAAGCTTTATCGGTTTCATCTCACGTCTCCTAAAACACTTACTGAGAAAACACAAATGTATTTCCATAAAATTGATACAATTTGACTAGAAATATGTTCTCCTGCATGGCCTTGCTCTTTAGTTTTGTACTGCAAAACTTGAGCTTGAACTTTGGCCTTGATTACACTTGATCCAGGAGACCAAGGACAGATCAAAGCCCATTGAAATCAATAGAAGAATTTTGAGTTTCTGACTAAGTGTAGTTTGGGCCATAATTCTTCTGGTTTGAGCTCTTTGGGTTAATCCTACGAGGTTTATAACTCCATTAGTTAGTACTGAAAATTAAAGTCTGAGGCAATAACTCAGTACATATGTTTAATCCATTAAAAAGGGATTATGCATGTAGGTGATATTTCCTCTCCAACAATCATTGCAGGTCTCTAGTCTGTTTAAGGATGGAACGATTGGAAGTGATATAAACATCATTGTTGTGAGCCTGCTTCTTTTGGAACAGGAGCCTGTAAGTTGTGTCAGAATTTTTGTCTGAGCTACTTCATTTGCTGCTGTTCATTGGGAGCATTGGGTGCTCCCATATTATATACAGGGAGGTTTCTTAAGGCATAGAGTGTGAGAAGAAGATTAAAACTGCCAAAATCTCCAAAATGACACTTTCTACTTTTCACTGCTTCTTGGGTTTTGATTCTAAATTCTTCATTTCATATAAATATTCTTTAGAAACACTAAAATGCTTCCAGTAAGATAAAACCTAACATTTTCCAGTGTTTCCTTGAGGAGAAATGTCTGGAGCAAGAAAGCTATTTAATAAGAATTTAAATAAAAAGAATAATTTCAAACTGGGCTTTCCAAGGTGTGATGATCAGAAGTGGTGAGGAGTCAGAAGTCCCAAACTGAAGAAAACATGTAACAAAAGGTGGGAGTGGAGCCAATTCTTGTGTCAAGGGTGTTGAGACAAAAGAAGACAAAAAATCTCTTTTGCTGAAAAGAAATTTGTGATGGGTTGATCTATTTGGATAATACTTCTCCTCCCCAGCAATTACAGTGCATTATAACAACAATATTGAATATGGCTTGGTGTTCAGCATTCTCAGGAATTAAATATATTTGTACACTGTAATTTCAATCACCAGCTTTGGAAATATCTGTGTGTCTGGGGAGAGGCCCAGTTTTATTTTACAGTTGTAAGAGATTCACTCATCAGCTGACTCAGCCATCACAGACAGTTACCATGGGAATACACAAGCTGATGTAGAACAAATATGAAATATTAACTCCCTTTTCCCTCAGCAACTCTTACTCTTTCAATCTCCTTTCTCACGTTCTGCTGGGAACACTTTGTCTGTGTGTCTGTGCTGTCCTGCAGGGTGGATTATTGATCAACCACCATGCTGACCAGTCCCTGAACAGCTTCTGCCAGTGGCAGTCTGCCCTGGTTGGGAAGAACGGGAAGCGCCACGACCACGCCATCCTCCTGACGGGCTTTGACATCTGCTCCTGGAAGAACGAGCCCTGTGACACTCTAGGTGTGACACCAGGACATGGGCTGGGAAACCTGGGGCTGTCCACAGCAGGAGCTGACTTGGTTTCAAATAAAAGAGGCCATTTTTGCACACGTTGTTAGTTTTCTTGAAGAGGAGAGAACAGCATTATTTTTGAATTGTCACCTCTTCAAGGAATGTTTATGATTTTGAAAATATTTCTGAGCCACTCTATTTTTATTTTCTTTTTGTGACTGCTTGCCTTTTTTTGAATGAGATTCCTCCCTAATTTGAGAGCAGTAAAGGCACGGGGGGGTGGGTTGTGGGGGGAGAATAATCTTTACAAAAAAAGTGTAGTTGGAGAGGTTAGGTTAGATTTATACTTCTTATATAGGAGTTCTTTTATTGTCAAATAAAAGTCTGCTGTAATTCCTCCATGATAAACTTGATGAAGTAGACAAGTGTCTCTATGTGCCAAAATAAACTGGCTTATTAGGACCAGTGCAGATGATATGTGTGTTTGGAATTCTGTAGAGGAACAAGCTATTTTACTGCTTCCTTCCTCCAGGATTTGCACCCATCAGTGGCATGTGCAGCAAATACCGCAGTTGCACCATTAATGAAGATACAGGCCTTGGACTGGCTTTTACTATTGCTCATGAATCTGGACACAAGTAAGTTTCTTCTTCTATAAACAAACATGTAAGTGAGTGGAAACATAGCCTATTTAATATAAATCAGTTAAATATAGATCATCTGGATTGGCACATTCTGAATAGAAATCGTTTGGAAGCCCAAGGAATGGTGGTGGATGGGGTTCCATCCAGCTGGTGGCTGGTCACCAGCGGTGTTCTGCTGGGCTCAGAACTCACCAGTCCTCTTTAATATCTTTGAGCTTCCCACACTGCTGCCATGTTCTGGTAGGCAAATCCCTTCTGGTATCCATGTGGGTGCTCCAAAAAGAGAGGGGTGGCTGCAGGTTACTGCAGCTTCACTGGAGAGGTGATCTCTGAGGCTCTTGGTAGTCTCCTTTTCCCAGAAGACCCAATGTTTCATAGGAAACTTTTAACCTGTCCTTTGTTTTCTCGGCCTGTTTAATGAGTGATTTGGGTAAAACCCACCTTTGTAATGGTTTCTGCCCCTTGGATTTCCATTTGATTTCTATTGTAAAAAACCTGTAATTTTCTTAGAATCTGGTGTTGCTCATACAAAACCAGTAATAATCTTTCATGGAGCTTCAGCTATTCTTCAGAATGTTGAATTAAATCTAATGAAGATGATCACATTTTGTTCTGTTGTTTTTTCCCCAGTAATTTTGAATTACTTTTCCACAACTTTGTGCATGGGTTAGATTTCCAGTTTAGCACAGTTCAAGCTGGAGTCTGTCTCACCACTGGCAGTAGAGAAGCAGAGTTTCTCTGTGTGGTACAAACCTGACATCGAGGCTTAGTTAAAAGGTCTTTATTTTTCAGCAACTTTAATGCACAGAAGACCTTTGGAAAGCAGTGGTTCTGTATTTGACTGTATTCTGCTGATTGCTCAAGGCATGCAGCCTTCCCATTCTGCCTGGCTGCATCAGGACTATTCAGTTTTCATTGCACTGATATGCTCTGCAGTGCGCACTATGACCACCAGTGACCACTATGACTACACCAGTGACCCTTTCACAGGTTTCTGTACATCTGAAGGGAAGCAAGGAATTAAAGAGTAATCCAGCTGCCCGTGAGGCCTGTGGGAATTGTGCCAAAGCATTCAAAGGACCAGATATGAAGTATGACTATTGTTTGATCCTCCTGTCAAACTAATGCAGTTTCACTGACCTCAGTATATTTTTAATGCCCTTCGATCAGTATTAGGAGAGAATCAGGCCCATAGCTTATTTTTCAGGAATTATCCCATTTAGTCTCTTAATGTTTCCTCCCTTGTTATTTTCTTATTTGCTTTCAGAGATTCAACTTGGATTTTTTCTTCTTTTTTCTCTTTTTTTGTCTTTTTCACCACTGCCTTTGATTGACATATTATTCAGCCTTTCTTTGATATACTTCCATGCTCTTAATAAAATGCTTCTTATCTCCTGGGAAAAGCCTGTGCCAGACACAAAATGTCTTTATGATCATTTGTCGTGTTATGGTCCTGAGACTACCTAATATGTGATGTAGGACAGCAGAACTTGGTTACTGTGATACAGAGATTCTTGGGAGAAAAAAATCTGTGACAGTTTTGCTGAGGTCCACTGTGAATGTATTAACCAAAGGTTTCACAGGAGGGGAATATCACACTCTGTGATCCACTGAAAGCTTCACTGGTTAGACATTTTAGTGTTTTGTTAGACATTTTAATGATTTTCTGAAGTTTGTGTTTTTACCTGAAGCCTTTACAGTTCCTCTGGGTGTTCAGAGCCCATTGTGTCAGTGGGATATAAACTGGGGATTCTCTGGCTGCAGTGCAGGGGAACACAGTATTTTATGAAGGGTTCTAAAACACTGGCTCAAGTGGTAATTTTTTTTTTTGTCCATTTATAGGAAGAGCCATATATTTTAGGAAGTTTGGAGCCTCAGCTGGTGGCAACACATGCAGTAACTCTGATGAGCCTGTAATGATTTATAGCAGTAAAGGCTTGAGTCCAGTAAATGAGATATTCCCTGCACATGCACAGATTACATTTATAAAGTCACCAGTGTTCTCCAATATTGAAGTAACAGATGATGAAATTTCTATCCCAAACACATGGAAATTCACAGATGTTCCATACAGTCAGTAAATACAGAACAGTGAAAGAAAAACCTCTAAAAATTAGCTTTATTATATCAATAAAATCCCTATAATTTGTAATTATCGTGTGATTTTTTATTGTTGCTTATTATTTTTTTATATCATCCTAACACCTCTCCTAGTGAAAGCAGGGCCTCCTGATGCTCAGACTGAGCAAAACACCCCATAAGAGGCAGTTTTCCCAGTAAGAGGCACTATTCCCATTAAACAGTTACAGTCTAGACAAAATGACACTGTAACAAAGGTGAGGAAACCAATGTGATTTGCCTGAGATAATATAGCAAGTTAGTGGCCAAAATTAGAAAAATAATAATATTTTTATATTCATACTTCTGTGTTCTATTAATTCCCACCCATTTCCTTTGCTACAAATGGAGCTTTGGAGCTCTTCCCTCTGATTAGGAAGGCAGTTGTGGTGTAAGGTACATTCCTATGGGTGGGAATTCCCTGGATTCTGATCTCCACAGCATTGATGTTAACAGGCCTTGTCCCTGGGCAGAGACAGGCTCACACTCTTGCAGGTTTTGAGCTGATAGATTTATAGGAAAGGACAATTGTGGCTGTAAGATCTGTGATGTCCATGCACCTCACCATGGAACTGTTCTCCTTTGGGAGTGAGAAGTGGGTAAACTGGGAAACTCTGGGCACAATCTGCAGCTCTGATGCCTCTCTGCAGTGCCCTGGCTCCCTGTGCAGCACCAGTAGGGCTCTTCCTTGGAATCTGACCATCCTTCCCCATCAGACATGTGTGTGATGACAAAAATCGCTGTTAATTGGAATTTGACTCATTCCAGTAACAATTTTTGTGGTGCTTAAGTTTTCATCCCTTTGGAATGAAAAGGATGAATTCCACCTTCCCTGTGGAGTTCAAGCATAGAGCTGTTATCCAGAAAGTGTTTCTTTTCCCTCAAATTTTGTCTTGCTTCTGTTTAATCTAGACTTCCACTCTCCCACCTGGTTCTCTTTTCAGCTTTGGGATGATTCACGATGGAGAAGGAAATGCTTGTAGAAAAGCTGAGGGAAATATTATGTCTCCCACACTCACTGGAAACAATGGAGTGTTTTCTTGGTCTGTGTGCAGCAGGCAGTATCTCAACAAATTTCTCAGGTAGGTCAGTTGTAAATCTGGGCTGGTGCCAGGGAATGCAGCTTTAGTAACTGGGCTTGAATTCTCGAACAGCATAAAAATTACTGAAGTGTGAAATTCTCCTCCTTTAAAATGTGTTCCAACCCTTGCAGTGTGTGAGCCCACACACTCAGGCTGCTGGAGCATTGAGGTGGTGTGGCCTGGAAGGGCTTTTGTCCTGCCTTGTTTCAAAAGCATGAGTTTCACCCTCTAGGAATGCCCTGCATCAATGACTGGCATGTCATTCTTTCCCAGGCATTCCTGTCAGCAGCTGAGTTTATTAGGGAATTAGTAGGAAGTGTACACAAAAGAGGGCAGACACAGTGGTACCAAAGTCATTGCAAAATGTAAATTAACATCAGTGGCCTTTCTCACTGGAGTTTCTCTCTTGATCTAGTTCATGTCATGAGTAAAGGACATTTAACATTTTTCGTATCCTGTTTGTGGGAGAAAGAAAAAAGGAGAAAGGGAAATATGTCATTTTTTCCCCCCAGCATGTTGTCATTATTCAGTGATCCCTTTAGAGGAAACTGTTTTTCAATCAGTTTAATTAATGATTACATTAATCTTTCCCTTTTTTTTTTTTTTTTGTCATTCATGGATAGACTATACAGAAATACTAAAAAAATGTGTAGGAGGTATTTTGAGCAAGAGCCACGCAGGCATTTTAGATGTTAATTCCTTTGAGTGAGAAGCAGTAGTAGCTTGGTAGTTCTGTGGATCTGGTCCTTGAATTCCCAGCCAATATTTTAGAGTAGCATCCAGAAAAGGTAATGGAGTTCTGGGTTGGTTTTTTTTAAATGCTGCAGTGATGCAATATATGTTGTGTACAGAAGCAAATTTCAAGCTAAAAAGTCACATGAGCCCTCCAGCCTGCCATATGGTCCCAGAGACTGACACTTGGGAGGCAAATCCAGCATGGAGTGTCCTCCTGTATCCAGGGGTTCTTGGGCAGGGATGAAGGGGAAAAGGAGGAGCTGGGAGCTGTGCTCTGGACACAGCCAGCCCAAAGGCACACCCTGCAACAGCCTCCTGGCAGCTCCACACAGGACAGGGCTGGAATGGGACACTGTGCCTGCCCCTTCTGCTGATCCCTCATTTGGATCCACTGAAGGAAAAGGAGCAGATGAGGTCACCTCACTCTTGGTTACCCAGGAATACAAGGAGGAAAAGAATTTGAAATAATTCTTTCTTCTTGTCACAACAGTCCCAAAGCCTGGAAATTCCTGCTTCCTTAAAACTTTGCAGGTCAGGCTACCAACAAGAACTTTTGGTTCCTGCACACAGAATATTCTGCTTTCAGAGCATACCTCTAAAACTAGTTAAAGGTACTATATACCATATTATGTAGTTGTGCTGGTCTGTAGCAAATTAAAATATTTTGATGTAAAGATCATAGTCATGATTAATTTGCCTTCTCATTTTAGTACAGCTCAAGCTGCCTGCCTGATTGATGAACCTAAGCAAACAGGACAGTATAAATACCCTGACAAACTGCCAGGGCAGATCTATGATGCTGATACCCAGTGCAAATGGCAATTTGGAATGAAAGCAAAACTATGCAACCTCAGCTTTGTAAAGGTACCTATTGATGCACTTTTGAGAGGTTACACTGACATGAGAGAACTGCAGTACACTGAATAAGTACAAGCAATGTAGGGTTCTTCAGAGGCCTGGGCTATTTCTCTGCCTTATCTTGCTTGGCAATTTGCTTTGAAGGTACTGGCCTCTTTTGAGGAATATCCCAGTCCCAGGGGGGTTTCAGAAGGGAATGTGCTCCTTCCAGGAGTCATAAGGGGGGCACTTGAATCCACATGAGCCATGAGCCCTTGCCTGCTATGCTAAGGGGAATTAGCAGGCAGTAGAGTTTTGATCAAAGCTTGTGTGGGGTGTGGAGTAAGAAGGACTTAGTTTCTTGTTTTACTTTTATGACAGCAAAAAGCCTGGGAGAGATCTATAGGGTTATTTCAGAGCAATGAAATGTAACTTATACTCTTGACTTCATGATGAATGATTAATTTAGATTAACCTATTGTTTTAATGACTGTTACACTCCTTACTGGTCTCTTCAGAGAAGGCATTTTTGAAAATAATCTGGAGTGCTCATTCTGAAAAAAAGTATGGTAATTTCTTTTACTCCTGTTATTATCCTGCAGTATTTTGATTTATTGTATACTAACCACATTATTCAAGTGGTGGCAGCTGTGTTTCTTCCACAGCTAATAGACAAGGAAGAGGGAGTGAACTGCACTGTGCACAGACTGCCTTTCCAGATATCTTCTGTGGTTTAGAAAAATCTTGTCTCTTCACAGTATCGTAGTCCCTGCAGACATGATGAAATTTTAGCCATGGACTTTTTAACACTGCTTGTGTTCTATTATAACCTCACACTCAATATAATTTTAAGAAATATATAGTGAAATGGTGCATAAATAAGAAGGCTCTGCTAGGAAAATTTAACCCAGGCTTTTCTAAATTCAGAAAAGAGTTTATTTATACATCTTTTAAGGTGGCAAAAGCATGTTTCGTTGGTTACTCTTTTTAAACACCAGGAAATAATGGAAATTCTGAGCACCATAGCAAGTACTGTTTCCTTTTCAGGATATCTGCAAATCTCTCTGGTGTCACAAAGTGGGTCACAGGTGTGAGACAAAGTTCATGCCTGCAGCAGAAGGAACAGCTTGTGGTATAAGTATGGTAAGTTGTTTTATGAATAAAATATTGTCATCCTAACTTGACTGTGTTTGGTCAAATACAAGCTCCCATCAAAACCAGTTTTAGCCAGAACTCTCCAGATTTGCCATCCTGGACTTTGAGATTGTTTTGTAAATGATTCCACTGAGGTACATACTCAGCAAGTGGCCTCCCAGTGGTACCTGTCTGGTGGCAGGGCCTGGTGCCTCTCCCAGCGAGCTGTGGGATCAGGCATCTCTGGGAAATCTAAATCAGTAAGAAAATACATGAATTCTAACAGAAGTTAAGTCAATGCTTCAAATTTCACTCTGATATGAGCATAATATTTCCTATATTTTCATCAGAGATGACCACTAAAAGAGCTTATTCATTTGAGTCAAACCTTCTAATTTACACTCATCTTATTTGTTTGTATTTGCCCTATTTTTTTTGCGTTTATTTGAATTGAACTTTCTCATTTACTCTTATCTGTAGTTATGCAAAATATTTTCTTTTACTATAAGGTTTTTTCCAGCAGAACATTGTTTTTATTTTTAAGTTAGTGACAAATATTCTATTTTGCTTTGTCTCTTTGTGCAGTATTTTGTAATTGAGTCATAAAAGGGAGACCTGTTAGCGGAATTCTGTTTGTAAATTGCATGGGAAGTGTTGAGGATCTGCAGCACAGGGCCATAAAATAACATGGATTGTTGAGGGAAGAGTGAGGCAAAAAAGCACTCTTCAAGAGAACAATTTTGAAAATTTGTTACCTCAGGGATCCTCAACTCAGAACTTGGACAAATATTAGCACGTTACTTATCTATGCCACTGTAGGATCCATGTCCCACTCCAGAGTCCTTGTCCTGCTGTGAGCTGTTCATTGAGCTCAGTGCGTGACCTTATATTTATTAGGATCAACCACTGAGGGTTTTAAATGTGTTTTTGTTTTCTTTTTTGTATCTGCTAGGTGCTGCTAACCGTGTTTTGTGTTTTTGTCTTGCAGTGGTGCCGCAGGGGACAGTGTGTCCGGTACGGGGACCACGGGCCCAAACCTGTCAATGGCCAGTGGTCAGCCTGGTCACAGTGGTCAGAGTGCACCCGTACCTGTGGAGGGGGGGTCACCTACCAGGAGAGACACTGCAACAATCCAAAGTAAGACACAGATATGGAAAGGTAGTGTTTTTATACTGGTTGTGTCGCTAGAGCAGAAAACGAGCACAGTCTGTTTATGCAGGGAAATAATGTGTGGGGAAATGTTTGTAAGGATTTCTCCTGTGGCCAGGATGAGCAGGCAGCGGGTGGAAGGCAGAGCTATGTCTTTGGGTGGCTGCAGGCTGCTGGAGTACCTCAACATCTCCAGCCCAATTTGCTCCATTGATTTTGGGATGCTACAATTTATCAAATACCTGCAGAAGTAAGGAAGCGCCATACAAACATTTTTTCATTTTACATTTTTTCATTTTACATTTTTACATTTTGCATTTCTAAATTTTACATTTAAGGAAGCACCACACAGACATTTTTACACCTAACAGCCTAAGAGCAGCAGAAAAAGATCTTAAAAGCTATTAAGACATCTACTGAGATCATATTATCCAGGATGATAAGGACAGATGTCTCTGCATGTCTGTCATGCTCTTTGCATTCTTTTATATTTCATGAGTCAAACAAAAGTTGCTGAACCCTAGAATTGTGTGCTAACTCATGAAACATTTTTATATGCCTCTGATTAATATTTTATCTCTGTAAATACTATTCATTGTAATAAGTATTTCCAAGTAGATTAAAAGTGTTAACTGACCAGCATCTTTCTCAAGTACTCAACTCACTGCAACTTACAAGAACAGGATTTCCCTGTTTTATTTCATACACAAATTCAGCAGGCATAGACACATGTATTCCTCATTGCACACAATAAAAGCAGCATTTAAACTACAGTAATAAAACCCAGAGAAAATATGACACAGTTTGTATGAGGCTGTAAAGAAGCCTCTCATCTACTATACAGTGCTGCAGTAATAATATCCACGCTTCATATACTATGTTATAGGAGAATGTGAGTTAGTTAAAATAGTCTTTATCACCCTCAGTCAAGCCAATTTTTGCAGGTCCATAGCCAAGCATTTTGTCAGCTTTTTCTGTTGTTTCTCAGTTCATTTTCATAAATAAAATTACATGGATATTTTCCTTTGTTAAACGGTTTAGCAAAAGAATGCAGGGCCTCAGTTAGAGACCATATGTTTATATTTTGGTCTTCCTGCTTTGGTCCCTGTTTTTCTTGCTGAATTTGTGTGGCTGCACATTGTTCTTTGCATTTATGTGTAAGCTCCCCCTTGCTCTCCCTGTGTGACAGGAGAATGTCCAGTAGTGGAAATGGTTCAGTTTGGTGCACTGGTGTGATTGATAAAGATTTTTGGGGTCTTCAAACAGAATCTCTTCAACATGATGAGATTGTGTCAGCTGCTGTAGCATTTAGAACCTCCCTTCAGAGTGAACTGTCTGTTCTAATAAAGTAAGGTTTGATGTAACCAAGTCATACCTGGTACCACAGCTGGATCATATTTGCACTAGATTTAATTCCATTGTGTTAGTGGTTATCCAGTTAGGGCATCCAGTTAGAGAGGATGGTATCATTTGTTCTCAGAGTTACATTGATGGAATGACAGGAGTATAAATAAGCCACACAACAGGGCACAAATGTCCAGGTATTTGCCATCACAGCATGTTGTATGAATTTGGAATAACAAAAAAATATTATCATCTATTTTAATGCTACAACATGCAAAATTATTTAAGGACTAGTCCCTGTTCATTGTTCACCTCTAAAAATACACAGCAACTCAGAATAATGATTCCTTTCTTTCTGAATTTCTGAAACGTATTTCAGATGTTCATTTATTTTGGTACATATATGTGTGTTATTTTATATGTGATATATTTATTTCACTTTTCCTAATCCAGATCTGTGTAGGAGCTCATGTTTATTTTGTTCAAAAGCTTGATAGATGATTTTGGATAGCAAAATTCTGAAAATTGCAAAGAATGACATTTCTGGTAAGAGATTAGAACAAGGGGTGTGGATCTATGAAGAGCTGACTGCACTCTAAAATGAAGTCAAAATGATTGACTTCTTATGAACATTGAGGGAAATGTCTCAGTTTCTGGTGATTTTAAAGGTGACCAACTTTACCAGAAATTTAAGGGCAATTGAAGAATACAGCATCAGGCTGTACTCTCACAGTACCTGTGTGAGTTTGTGAAATCCTCCTCTTGCAGATAATATATATCCAATTCAATCCCCTTCCTCTTGCCAATTTTCAGGCTGCTCTTGTGACCACACCCAAACAGCTCTGAGTATGGCTTTGGAATTCTCACTGGAGTTATGCACAAATTCTCACTGCCAAACACCCATGGGGATCACCTGTAGTCCACAGAGCTGGGCAGATTTGTTAAAATCATTATGTTCCTGTGAATTGTCACAGTGTAATTTCATGGATCTGGTTTTCATACACCACAGCACTTTACAGTTGAGGTACTTTTCCAAGATAGAAATTGATTGCATAATTTAAGTTTAGCTGGGAAAGAACCCGAAGAGTGCCCGAGAGATTTAAATTAATACCTAAATCATATCTGTGGGACTGCATCCTACACTTCACAATAGTGCATTGTTCAGCAGAGCAGAATGGAGTTGTAGGCATGTGTGCAGTCAAAAGACTGAATCAAAACTGCTTGAACACACTTTTTAAAATCATTTGTGTATAATATCTGTAACAGTGATTACAGAAAATGTGAGATGTAAACTGATGCAAATTAATGATGCCATTTAAAATTCTTCTAAAAAACAAAGCCTGTGAAAGATATTGTAGACCTTTCAGACTCGTGCAGAATAATAAATCTTTGAGATACTATCATAATATGGCCACAAGATGAGCAGAAGTGTTCCTACATGAAATTAAATGACTACAAAAAGTGAAAAATAGGAGTCCAGAATTTCAGAGTCCTAATTCATTTGGTATTGCATGAAATACTTTCCTTATCCCATGAATTCCAGGATTTCTCACTCTCTGTGTTGTGTTTCAGTGAATATTATGGTTAATCTACCCTTAAAAGGCTACTCCAGAATTAATTTAAGCTACTTGTGTAGCACTTTGATAATTGAGTCTTATATGGAGTGGAGTACTTACCTTTTGCACTCAGACTCCTTTTCCAAATCCATCTTTGGAGACTTTACCTTGCTGGCGTTTCTCACCAAATTTCTCCCTTTTCCAATTATCCTCATGCAGGTCAGCCTGTTTATGAGTCAGTGCTGGTGGGTCACAGAGGGATGAAAGCTTTAGGCTGTATCTGTGTTGGGAGAGCTGTACCACTACAGAAATACTGGAATACCCTTCATGCAGGGCATTCCACTGTAAGTGTGGATACACCAACAGCTTCTGGAGGCAGTCAACCCAAAATCTGCTGGCGTTACAAATATCCTCAAGAAAAGCATGATTTTCTCAGTGTGGATAATAGTATTTCCACAGAAATTTGCATTTGTAGATCTCCATCTCGTTTTCTGTGAATTACTTAACTCCTACTGACTTCTTGTTGGTAAAAATGAAGGTGGAGAAGTTTCCATCACTCTCAAGCCAGCAGTTTCAGTAATGGGAATGCACTGTAATATTAAAATGGTGTAATGGAGCTGGGAAACAGAATGCCTCTTTCAGAGCTCCCTTAGTTTGGAGGAATTTTATCCCATCCTCAAATGCAAGAGCGTGGCTGGAAGTCACGATCTAGCTATAAATAATTCTATTATATTGCTTATTTGGTGGCATTTACTTGGAAGGAGGTTGCTTCTTTTCCTTACACTGAAGCAGATTTGTTCTCTGGGGTTGAAGGAGGTCAAAAATCCTCCATGTGCTGGAGCTGTATAGAAAGTCTGTAGGGAATTGAGTCAGCACCCAACAGTTTGGCTGCCTTAACTCAAAGCTCTCACCAGTTGCACAAAGTCAACACAAACACTCCCTGATTTCACTGATGTTCCACATCCTCCCTGCCCTTCACAGGCTGGATTGCCACCAACTAGGACAGAAAATATTACTTTAAGACCTTCACCATTATACCCAGTATCAGTGTAGCTGGCAAGTGACCTCAGGAAAAGTCAGTGGAAGTTGCTGTGGTTTGTTCCACAGCACATTTCACAGGTGATTTAACCCAGTTTTAAATACAGCAACAGGTGGGTTTCCATCTCTTTCTCTGAAAGACTGTTTTGCAGCCCAGAATTCTGGAAAAGGCAGATATTGTGTAAGTGGAACATAAAAAAGGCAAGTCCGAGCTTGGTTAGAGGGTTAGACATATGGGAGTTAAAATTTATACCAGAGCAAACAGAAGAAGCACCTGGATTTTCTCCTCCATGTTGCACAGAGCTGTCTCCATGTTATTCCATGGAGCAAGTCAGGAGTTGCTTGGGATCCTTGGATGTGGGGAATAGTTACAGCATAGTGTTTAGGGATTTCAACAAACAGTATGTTTCAATTGCACATTCTGTATGCCTAGAATTTAAAATTTTTGGTGTTGGTTAATATATTACTGTTATTTGGTATCTTTTATATTATGCTGGGGTTTTTTCTTAATGTGTGTGTCATATGGGCAAAGCTGTCCACTCAAAGTTTATATCTTGTCCTTAAGTATGTAAGTTCCCTAATTTTTTTAAAAAATCATTATATAAATGAGTGCAAGTGTAGCATTGGTACATTTCTTTTTGCTTGATGCAGGAAATGTGTAATACAACAAAGAGTTCTTAGAATTTGTTATTTTGAGGACTTGGCTCAGTGCTTGCAGATGTGTATCTGAGCATTGTGAAACTGCACAAATTACATCAGTGAATTGCTAAGTTAAAAAGAAAAAAGAGCAACTCTTGCATTTTTCATTGTTTTACAATGTCTGTGCACAGACCAAAAGGTTAAAAAAATAATATTCTGATAATGTGAGGTATGAGCAAAGTCATAGAATATGCCTTTTCCATTCTGGCCAAGATGAAGGGAAATGCCCAGGTGAGGTTTGCTGAAGTGGATGTGACATGTTTAAAATTACCCCTGAATTCCAGCATTTTCCTAAAGCAGGACAACTATGCACAGTCCCTCTTTCCTCTGACTGTTTAAAAGCACATTTTTTCAAAATTATTTACAAAAGAAATGAGCAAGCAAATGTAATCATTCATTCTCTTTTTGTTTGATCAGTGTTATGTTATCCTTTATTAACTCTAATTGTGATAGGTAATTCTTTGCACATGTTCATTCCTTGGTTACAGCAGAGTAAAAATAGCTGTATAACAAGGTTTGAACCCAGCCCGTACCAAATAGCCCTATAAATTTAAATTAGTGCAAACATGACTCACCTCTAGATGGTTGCATCTTTGCTGAGTCTGCAGCGATCCAAGTAGATAATTCATGTCAACTGCTTTGCTTGGTTTTAGGAACCATGAAAATTAATGGCCCATGTAAGAAATACTGATCTCCCAGGGCAGAATGTCCTCTCCTGTTCCCTGTATCCTCACACACGTGTAACATGCCAATCACACAAAAGGGAGATTTTGCGAAATCATCTTTTTCTCTTTTTTTTTCTCCTGGTAGGCCTCAGTATGGTGGGAAGTTCTGCCAAGGCTCCAGCCGTGTTTATCAGCTCTGCAATAAGCAGCCCTGCCCAGCAGACAGCCTGGACTTCAGAGGCCTGCAGTGTGCAGAGTACAACAGCAAACCCTTCAGGGGATGGTTCTACAAGTGGAAACCCTACACCAAAGTGGAAGGTGAGAGGGACAGGGCAGGGAGCTCTGGGCACTGATTCACCCCTGTGCTCCATGCAGACATCACCCTGTGGGCGCAGTGATGCCTTGGGAAGGCTGACCTGGAACAGAGACTGGACAGAGCCAGAGAGTAAAGTAGGTATTTATTGAAAGGCCCTTAGGATACAACTTGGGCAGGACAAGAGTCTGACCAGGGCTACACCCAAGGTGGACCCAAAATGGTCACAAAAAGGACAAAGGGTCACGAGGTCTCACACTGTTGTGAGTTTTGGTCCATTTGCATATTGGGGTTTAATTGTCCAATTCCAGCTTCAGGTTGTGAGGTCCCATCCTTCTTGTTCCTCCCTTCAGTCCACCATTGTTTGTGCTTTTGGGCCTGAAAGTTATCCTTAGTCTCCAGCAGGAAAAGGATTTGTTTTGTCTCCCTACTCTGAAGAGAGCTGACTAACACTTAATATGAGACTCAGAATTACACACTTAGGCAGCACACAATAAGGAAAACATGAAAGCTAAAACTCAAGGCATCAGCAGATACAGGCTCACTGGGCCTGGGTGAGATGTGTTTGCTCTCTAGCAGAGCTGGAGCCAGCCTCCTGTGTGATCCTGCCTGCATGGACATGCAGGATTGATTTGGGTTGGGAATTGGAGTCCTTGTCCTCACCGTGACTCCCCAGCTGTTGTCTCCCCCCTCTCTCTCTCATTTTGTATTCTGTATTGCTTAGTCTGAAACCCAAGCAAAACAATTTCCATGGAATTTTCAGCATGGGAAATGTAGGCTTCCACAATAACACTACCAGAATCTTCCTTCTTTTGGAATGTTCTCAGATTTCAAAATGTAACAGTAAATCAACCTTTTGACTTTTCTGCTGGTATGGTCCCATGAGAAGGGGAAATGCAAACAATGTACTGGCATACATTTTTTAAAGTCATCTTTTACTAAGAGATCTTTATCAAGTTCTGGTCTCAATAAGTATTTCTGTTATTTTGCACAAGCAAGTTTATTTTTACTTCATGCATCTTAATTTTGCAAATATTTTGAGTCATTATTTACTTTTATCAGCTAAAACAAATATTTTCTCCAGTTTGAAAGCACTACTTGAATAAAAGTGTCTGAATTTTCTCACATCATAGCTGCTTTGTTTAGCACATGTACAAATTTGCTTTTGATGATAATGTGTATAATTATATATATATATATTTATAT
>JBBMKD010000025.1:3165758-3244779 GCA_037834095.1 Argya squamiceps
TATATATATATATATTTTTATATATATATATATATATATATATATATGCACATGTAACTTTCATTAATAGCACGATTATATTTTCTTCAAAAGTCTTTGTGGACATTTTTACAGGCATTTAAAGCTGTCCTAACAGGCCAGTGTGAACAGAGGGAAGTAATATGGTTTCACAGCATGTAGCAGTGGATGTTTTATAATAGGGCAAAAAATACATATTATTTAATAGAAATTAAGGTGGCCTACCTTGGTTTTGAAGGGAGGAGCTTTGTTTAGTAAAAGAGGCTTAAAACTAGGGGCAAGGGGCGTAATTTTCAAAAGCAAGATGCCCCCAAGTGATTCTGAAGTGGAAATTGCCTATCCTTCCTCTCAGCTGCTTTGTAAAAGCTCCTCCAAGGTCTTCATTTATAGTCCTCAAAACATGATCTGGTTTTCAAAATTGCTACAGATTCTTTGCCTCTGTAGAAAGGACTACTGGAAATCCAGCTGCTGATTTAACAGTAAAAGGATTCTCTTTTGAATCCAATTTCATGTTCTTAAAAGCTGTTTTATTTGTTGCACTTAAATTTGTATTAAAACTCTGCATTTCAGCAATTGTGATAATGTTTACAATTTCATGACTGATTTTGTCTATGCAGAATTAATCAACCCTTTATAAGCATAACACACCACCCATGTGTAAGGAGAAATTTGACAATGGTTGGGATTTGTTAGAGGAAAATTACTTTTGTTAGGGGGAAGTCTGGCTGCAGTTCTAGCTTTCAGCTGAACTGGTCATTTGTGCTATGTTATCTCTTTCCCAAATTTTAAATAAACTTAAAATAAAATTATTACAGTATCCCATTTACCTTAATAAAAATGAAATTTGAGCCTGTGAAGCAGTGGAATTGAAAGCAGGGTGCAGCAGCAGAGTGAAGGCAATGCTCCTACACTGAGTTTGAATTCTTCATTCTTTGTATGGACAAGAAAATGTGCTTTTAAAAAAGCATAATATAAACTACTTTAGCTATATTTCTATATAGCTGCTTGGTGTCCTGAGTTGTCACCATGCACAGTTCATCCTTGTAGCTTATCTTCTAGAACAGGGGAAGAGACAACAGCCAAGATGCTTTTTATCTCTTTAACACTGCAGGTCTGCTAATGCTTGTCTTTTATTTGTTTGTTTGTTTTCTCCCCAGAGGAAGACAGATGTAAATTGTACTGCACAGCTGAAGACTTTGACTTTTTCTTTGCAATGTCCAGCAAAGTGAAGGATGGAACTCTGTGTTCTCCAAATAGTTATGATGTTTGTATTGATGGAATATGTGAAGTAAGATAAAATTAAGTTTCTTACAATCCTAATGTCTTTCTTTTTTTTATTAGTGGGCAATTGACTCCTTTAGGGAAAATGCAGCTGTTTCTTCAAATTCCCTTTTGTCTGAGTCCTTCACTTGTGCCTTTTGGTTGCAGCAAGTAGGGTGTGATCATGGACTTGGTTCCAAAGCTGTGCTGGATGCTTGTGGAGTTTGTAAAGGAGATAATTCAACGTGCAAGTTCTTTAAAGGCCAATACTTGACCCAGCACAAAGCTAATGGTAAGAAAAACTGTTCCCCATGATCATCAACTCCCTGCTCTGCAGTGTCCCCATGTAATATATATATATGACTCCTTGCTCATTCAGGCAGTGGCTGAGGGTCCAGATGTGAGCTGAAAATCACAGGGAGAGTGAGAGGAGAGTTCACATGTCTCCTGTTTCTTGGTAACAAGAAGGCTATGAGCATGTGTCTTGGTCAGTTAAACAATTCTCTTGTTTCTTAAGGCACATTTTCCCTTTACGTGTGAGTTTCCTCTTGAAAGAGATCTTAGGATTCAGGCAAGTGAAAAAATAGCTGTTAGCAGCTCTGACTGGGATGGGACTGTGGAACATATAAAAGGCAATGCACAGCATAATGCCAAACATGACAGTATTTCCATGTCCATTTTCAAATTAAGTTGTCTGGAAGCTGTCCAGCTGTTTCAGTGGAAGATCCAGGCACTGGGAGGTGGACTTTTCCTTAGTGGACTGTCCTAGGCTTCTTGGGAAATAATCTCACCATGCTGCAGTTTTTCAGGCATAAAATGCAAATAAGATTTCAGTACCCACGGGGGTGTTTTGAGGATCTGTTTGCTGTTGGTCCTAAGACATGTTCTTGCTGCAGTAATGGGTAATATAGTAATACAATATACTATAGTAATATAGTAATACAGTAATACAGTAATACAGTAATACAGTAATAGTAATGTAGGCCAGGAAATTGTCCAGGCGGTAGAAATGCAGCCCTGGCTGGCAGCAGGGAGATTCTCTGGTGTCCAGGGCTTTGTGATGACACTGCATCCCAGTGCACCTCACCTCAAAGCTCTTGTGGTTGGCAGTGGTCTCTTCCAACTACTGTAGGGAACTACAGGGAAAGCTGCAGTGGAGCCACCGTTAGCGTGTTCTGCATTTTTCTGAGGTGAACTTGCTTTTTCTTGCCTTTAATCACAAGGAAAAATTTCAGGATTTGAAATACCTCAGAGTTAACTCTGCTTATGGTCTGCATGGGGCGAGGGGCGGGTGTGTGTGTGTGTTAAAATCAGAACTGGTTTTTCCTGGTGAAAACAGACTAACTTGGTGAGTCAGAACAGCTGTGTGCCTTCTGAACTGTGCTGGTTTTCAGGCTGGCTGGTGTGTGCCAGCTGCCAACACGTGCCTGCCTCCTCCTCTCCCGACAGACTACTACGCGGTGGTGACGGTGCCGGCGGGCGCGCGCAGCATCCGCCTGCAGGAGATGCAGGTGTCCCCCAGCTACCTGGCTGTGCGCAGCCTGGCCAGCAGCTACTACCTGACAGGGGACTGGACCATCGACTGGCCAGGGAAGTTCCCCTTTGCCGGGACAGTCTTTGATTACCAACGCTCCTTTAACCACCCCGAGAGTCTCTACGCGGCGGGACCCACTAATGAGACGCTGGTCTTTGAAGTAAGCCTGGCTCTGCTGTTTGTTCTTGCCCCTGATGTCCATTATAGGATTGGGAATGACAGCTTCAGCTCTGTGCTGGAGCTCTCATAGAGATTATAGTGTTAAGTCACATTCAGACTTCATTGTGTGGTCATGCTGGATTGAAGGGCCTTTCACTGCTCTATCGCAATAGGACACGAAATAAAGATGCTTGACTCCAGTCAGAAGGCAGCAGAAATCAGAAGCTTTATTTACAATTCATTCAGCCCTTTTATAACATGCTGTGCTAAGACATTATTGGTCCATAGGGCTGACACCTCTCCCATTGGCTAAGTAACAGAAGTAGCAAACAACACCTTTTCTTATGGGAAAGGGATATTGTTTATACAAGGTTGTTTTGGGAAAAAGAAAAACTGTTGAAAAGTTTCCCTTGAGAAGAGCTAGCAATTCTCAAGCTCAGAAAATATCAGGACCACACTGCTTTATAGAGGTCTGAAGTTTAGTAAGCTGTCACAAATTCAGTGAAAAGGAAGGCACATAAAACACCTTCTAGCATAATTTCTGAACTGAACAGTGGTGATGGAGATTATAAATGCCTCTCATACGTTAATAATATAAAAATTAAAGGTATCATTATGTCAATGCTCAATGGTTACAGGTTCAAATAATGCTCCTGACACTGCAGGTGAGTGCAGCCATTTTCACATCCACCTTGGACTACAGTCAAAATACCACAGGTTCCTGTAAAATGAATTTCTCTTGGTTCAGTTATTCTGTTATATATGTTTGTCTCACAATCAATTTTATGTCACCTACTTTGTTTGCCAGATGTCCTGTGCTGAAACTATTGTAAGCCTAAAGGAAACTTGGTACTTACATGGTTAGTTCGAGTTTTACAATTTTGAAATTGGCCTCTGCCACTGCTGTTCTAAGAAAAACCTCTTTCTGCATTAGGTTGCTTAGCTAGATTTTCTTTTAAAATGCATCAGAACATCTGAGGGGCCATTTCTGTCTGAATCATTGAGGGCTTTGCTTCCTGTCAGCTCCATTAGTTTGCCTTTTTTAGCTCTAGCAGGCTTTGTAACTCAGCAGTTAAGTCTGTTTTGGTGAATCCTTCCTTCTCTGTGAGAAGGAGGGATCCCTCCCCTGCAGGGATTCAGTTCCTTCCCACACCTTCCAGCAGCACTCTGGAAGGTGCAGTGCCCCTGGGCAGTCCTTGCCCCCATCCCATATCCCAGTCTCTGGAATCTGCTCCCTTGCCCAGCTTGGGCCTGTTAAACCAAGAAAGAGCAAGCACAGACTGGGACATGAAGTATATTCTTCAAGGGTTATTAAAGCTTTCACAAGCTTCCAGTGAAGTGTGTATTTGGAAATCTGAAGAGCTTTGCTGCTCTTCCTGCTGGCTGAGTAATGGACTGAAATGTGTCCTTAAGAACCACTGAAGGACTGGACCATGGGCATGTCAAAGCTTTTTATTGTGAGCACAAGTTTTAGAACAGGAGTTTGACATGGGCTAAGGGTTTGTCTTTCCACAAACTGCCATCACAATTCACAGTGCCTGTTGCAACATCTTTCTCCATTGAAGAATTTTCATTTTGGATATGTGTGTTCATAGGGATCTTCCTTTAGTCCAATCAGTTTGGTCTACAAGCTACAGACATGCTCCCCTCTCAGTAGATCATCTGCCTTGCACCAAAACAACCACACAAATACTATGAAATGTTAAGCTGAACTCCCAGGAATCTTATTTGTCATGACCCAAAGTAGATTTGAGCTGTATTATTATTATAGAACTAAAATATGAATAATAAATTGCCTGCAGGAAGGCTTGGCTGCATATCATGCACATACTTTGCAGAATAAAGATTAAAGAAAAGAAATTAATGCCAAATAATACTTCTATTTTCATCCTTTCACATTATGCTAAACAGTTTTATTAAGATGTAGGATTTAACTGGAGGCTGTTGCTCCTTTCAGAGCTTATTTAGGCTTCCCTTGTATTTTTATTGAAATACCTACACCATTGGCATTGGTAGCTGGGGATTCTAATGACTAAAAATGTTATATGTTCCCCAATTACACATATCTATGAACTGGATTTAAGATTTTTTTTCCCCTTTAATAATTTAAGCAACATTCAACAAGCTGAATTCTGAAAAAAAAAAAAAAGCAGAATTTTCTCTTCAGAGATCTGCATTTTTTATAACTTACCAGTAACTCTAAAAAGCAAAAATGCCAGAAAACTGAAGAAATATGTTTTGAGAAACATATTGCTGTTATGGCTTGCAGCCATAATAGTGAAACAAATCCTGCTTCAGCTCTAAATACCAGAAACTGATAGCAGGCTGAAAAAAAGGAGTGTTTAAGCATACTACAGTGTAGCTTTGTTTTCATTTTTATCTCACCTATAATTTTCAAAAAAGCACACAGAACTGTCCTGCTGCAATTTTTTATTCAACTAAATTAGTTTTATATAAAATAAGGTTTTCCAGGGTTTGGACCTCAACTTCCTGTAATTTCTAGATTTTGTAGTGGGGTTTTGTGTTTGTTTGTTTGTTTTGGTTTTGTTCTGTTTTGTTTTGTTTTTTCAGTTAGTCTATATTCAAAATATATTTAATACTTCTTTTTTAGATTAGGGCTGTTGTTTTTCTTCCAGAATAATTCACTGAGAGCCCTTGTAAAATGGTGCACTGCAGGTATGGAGGACTTGAATAAATTGTATGTATAATACAAGAGCTTTCATTATTCAGGTGGGCAGAAAATAGAAGGTTTTGCAGCTGTATTTATTGCCATTCACCTGTGTCTGAATGCCAGATTAACACAGCTTGTGCCCATTTGGTTCTGCAGTTATAATTTCGGTAGAGATTTGTGTGGTGACTGGAGTGGTGCAGGTTTTTGCCTTTGTTTCTGCAGGCAGGGCAGGCTGCAGGTATCCAGGAAGCTGCACGTCCTCTGAGCAGCATTCCCAGGAGAGGATGGGACCAGACAGGTCTGGCAAGTCTGTGCTCAAGGCAATCACTTCCTTTGAAATGCAGTCATCCTCCAAAATATTTTCTTGAAAGAGACATCTGAAGCATGTATTGAGAGAACAGAAGGAGATGCAAATAAGAAAAAAAACCTTTAAATTTCCAATTGTCTTGCACACCACAAGTTCAGCCTTGCAGTTCTCTGAGATGTGTTGTATTTTTATTTTATTGTACAGTGTGTTCCTATCCATCTGCTTCTCTGTCAGGCTTTTCAATAGTTCAGCTGAGCACGTTCACCAGACATTGCAGTCCTCAACACTGTTCAAAAATGGGTCAGAGACCAGAAAGATTCATAAAGTGCTTTTCTTTACCCTAGAATTTCATCAAATCCTCCCCTCCATATCTATACTTCTCTATATTATAGATATGTAATTATGGGAATGAATCATTCTAAAAAAGACAAAGAGTAGTGACTGTGTAATTTAACTGGGTTGTGGGAGAAAAAGTACAAACTGTAGTGGCCAGATATTTTCTGAAGAGGAGAACATTGTGAGATGAATGTGGAATTAATATGTATGAATTGTATTTCCTGAGCACAACTGCTGGAAGGGTGAATGCATGATGAGGTTTTAGGATTCATCAGGATCCCTTCTGGATTGTTCAGGAATTGATTTCACAGATGGGGGCAAGGGAAAACCCAGTGAACTGATGGCCTTCAAAATTTGTGCATCAGTGTCCTTCTGAAATTATTACTGATATTTTTGGTGATTATGGGTTTTCAAAACCCATGAAAGCTGAAATGAAAAATATTCATAGATTCAGAAGACAGTTGTTGAAATAGCCCAATTTAGATTACATGAAATAATGGTCAGTGGTCAGAGGGGTAGAAATATGATAGATGCTAATCTAGGATGAGAAATTGATACCAGCTTTTTAAAATAAAGGTTTTGTAGCATGTTTTTCTCATCTTAAATAGAAACCTGCTGGAATATTTTTTTTAATGGAGCTGAATACCTTCAGCTCATTTATCTGTTATTTGGACCTAGGTCATCCAAGGTCAGTTCTTTCAGTTTAAAGACCTTTTCAGTGTTTTTCTGTTAGCGGAAAGATATTTAACTTGAGGAGAAACAGTCAGTATATTTATCATTAATTATCTAGCTTTGCTAACAAGGGCTGCCAGTGGGCACCATCAGCTGCTGAAAATCCTTTGGAGAAGGAGAACCTTCACAGGGCTCTGCCACATGTGGGGCCCACTGGGAACATTCATTTGATGAAATATTCAGTCACCCTTCACGACTCACTCAGATGCTGGGAAAGATTCTGAAACCAAGAAACCAAACTTTATATGGGCATGAAGAAGGCTTCATGGCCAGGGATTGAGGAACTAATTTAAAAATATGAGAGTTTTGTAATTTTGTGTTCCATTCTATCAATGAGCAGATGAAGGAAGAATGAACTGATTTAAGAAGTCAAATACAACTGGACAAAGCAAAGTCTGCCAGGATGAGACAGGATGAGTGTACTCACTGAAGTTTACCTCAAACTTGGTGAAGCATTAAATCAAGAAATTGTGACATCTTTGTGAAATAAAGAGAGTTTATTTTAACATCAATAAGTAACAGATGGAAAGGATGCTTTGTAAAGAGGCAGACATCCACAGGAAGAGAAGGTGAATGGAGCTCCAAGGCAGGAATAGGTCTAATTAAATCCAGCAAATCACTTCCTCTTTATCAATGGGGGAAAATGGGAGAAGGGAGGCCAGGTGGAATGGCTTTACTGATGATGTAGCTGCCACTGGGAGAAAGCCAAGTTGCAGTTATAAAGGATTACATTTATTATTAGCTACTAGATGATAAATTTGTACTGATTTCCCCTGAAGAGAAAGTAGGCTAAAGAGACCTAAGATGTACTTATAAGATACAGATGTTGACTCAATACAATGGATAAAAGGGTTCTCCTGTAGTGAGGAGAGATTAGCTGGACAGCATCCCTGAAGGTTGTACATTTAGCATGTGAACAGTGAAAAAATGGACCACAATAACAATGGAAGATAAATTTGAAACAGCTGAAGTAGAAATGAGATCATATAGGACCCTTTCAAGGATACTTTTTTTCTTTTTTTTTTTTCCTTTTAATGACCTTAGTGGACTTGAAAAACAGTAGTTTGTCATAAGCTTTTAGTTAGGGCTGTGTTTAAAGTTATTTTAGAAGTACTGAAGAGATAAAACCCCTTTTGTCTTAAGGTTTGGCTTAAGTACCCAGTGGGTAATTCTTCCTTTACTGCTTTCCAAACAGGTGTTCTCCCACTTTCCTTTGAAGCCCTGGTGCTGCCACTGTCAAGGATCCCATCCAATAACCATCCATTCAGGACAACAGACTGATTTTAAAACTTGTTTAAACACTTTTCCACCAGAACCATGTGCTGCATGCTTAGATATACCAGAATAAATTCATAGAAGTTTGTGGAATTAACCCTGATTGAACAGAGAAATCAGAATGTGGCTTAGGATATTGGATGTTACAGTATTTATTAAACAGCATGTAGATCCCCAGTGGATGAGAACTGCAGGTCTCAAGCAGAGCACAGCCAGGCACTTGCCTTCACAGAGACTTCTCTGTCTGCCCTCTCTGCAGATTGGTACATCCCCCTAAAAAAATTATCCAAGGCCTCCAAGCCATGGGAATGACCCAGGAAGTGTAGATGATGTTTGCAATGTAGATGCAGCTTGAGGATGCAGATCAAAGGCACTGTGGATGCTGGGGTGTGGATGCTGGGATTCAGAGTATGGGCTCATGCTCATTTTGTGAGATGGGCACATGCAGAAAGTGTGCAGATGAAAATAGTCCTTTTTACCTGGATTTTTTCCTCTATGCTCAGCTTCACCCTGTAAGTGATTTGTAAATGTCTGTTAGTCCTCCACAGAGATAATGAGTCTTTTTTTCAGCATGCCAGGCATTAGTATTCTTTCCTATACATTGAACAAAACATTGTGGAAGGAATAGGAACTTAACTTGTATCAATTAATCTCTCTCAATTCAGTGTGCTGCAAGTAACTTCACATGCACATCTTGCAATAAAAGCATACTGGAAAGCACTGAATCAATCATAACAGAGCAATGTCAGTAGACTCTTTAAAAATTTGACCTGAAAAATAGAGTATTATATTGGAAACTCAGGATGGCCATGAGAAAAAAAAATCTCAAACAAAGGAGCAGATGCACAGCTAGTTTAGAGAATTTATTGGTTTAGCTTTCACATCAAAATTAGCAGCAAAAGGAAAAGGTTCTTTACTCGGGAGAGTTCAATTTCTCCATTGTTTTAACATTTTGTGCTGTAAGCTAAAGGCACAGCTCTTTTCCTTCGGAATAGATCCAGAGATTCCAGCCACAGAGCCTGTGGTTTTCCAACTCAAGGAGCTGTAAATTTTATAACTCTGCGCCCCGCGGTCAGAGCTGCTGAGTGTTGTGTCTGAAGTCAGGTGGTTGGTGTGTTAAAGGTAGACATTAAACAGTTCTGTTGAGGAACTGGAAATGTTTAAGGAGGTTGTTTGCCAGCTGTAAATTTGGGAGCAAATGCCAGTTGGCTGAAAAGATGCTGGAATGTGTCCAGTTAAGTAGACTAGCGCTGGAGGTCTTTCCAAATTTGTAGGTCTGATAACTTGGCTGAATGTGCAGACTTCAGTTATTGGGTTGTTAAGAAGGGGCTTCATAATGAATGTTTGAAAATACGATAGAAAACGTTTTATATGCTCGTTACTTTGGCAAAATTGCAACTTTGCAATACTATTGCATTCCTGATGAAAACTCAGTCTGACAATATACGTCGTGTACTGTTTTTCAGCTGAGCTCCAGCATATGGTTTTTTGTGCCCTCCAATATTTTTGTCTCCAATACTGGTCCATAGTTTGATTTTGTCCTTTTTCTGCATGGCTGGGATGATGCAGGAGGAGAGACACCTGACATTGATGCAGCTCCTGCTGGGTAAACATTGCCTCTTGTAGCCTGCTGGGTGGGAAGGGGCTCTGGCTTTGGCTGCTGGCCAGGAAATGGAGAGGAAGTTCCCTTCTGCCTGTTAGAATTGTGGCTGCTTCCCAATGTGCAAGGAGGGGGTGTAGCCCAAGCTCTTAAAATGTGTATGGCCCAGGTTGCTTGGTGTGCAGGATTTACCCCCCAGGCACTCACCCAGCTGTGAGCTCCTTGCGCCATTGTGGGGCTGTTCTCTGAAGGGATGGATTCTCATGGGCCTTGTTCTGGCTCGTCCCAGGTCATTCCCTTCACTCGGCTGAAGCACCAGCAGAATATTGGCCTAACAGGAGTAAAACTGCCACTCTTACCTTCTCATCCTCCCCCTTTCCTGTTCTGCACTCTGTGTTCGGAATGCATTCCATCTGTTCCTTGCCTCCACTGTCACAAAGAGCACTTTCAGAAGACAAATGTTCGGTCTAATACTTCAAGATATTTTTATTAGAGAAGTTTTAAACTTTGCTGCTTTTTGGCCACTGGCACAGCACATTTTCATGACAGTTGTCAGAATCAAATGAGATGAGGACTAACCCTTACACGAGGTTTTGTGGTATGGACAAAACCTCCTCCTCCTTTGACACAACCTATTAAAAGGCCAGACAGAATTTCAGCCTCTGTGCTTGAAGGAACACAGAGCACCTACTGAAATGGGAGAAAGTGTTTCTGGCTGCCTGAGATCTGTGTTAATACCTTAGACTTGGAGGATGAGTACACGTAAATTAAAATATTTTGAGGTCTGGTCTGTAAGAAGAACCAGGGAAGGCATTGTTTTAAATGGAGAATAGTGCTAAAGGGCTCAGATTGTACTACAGTTAACACACTGCATTTTTTTTCCGAAGCACATGTTCTGAAGCTTTATGCTTCAGATATTTGTCTCAATTTGTCCTTGAGAGAAGAAGAGTAGAGTGAACACGTTATTGCAACCTGTTTTATCTGTAATGCCAGTGGACTTGTGTTCAATATTCAAACTCTAGTACAGCTGTTTTAACAGCTGGACTTTTTGCTGTCAGCAGTCTGATAGATTTGTAAAAATGAAAATATTACTTTGGCAAAATTGCAGGTTTGCAATAGTATTTCATTCCTGATGAAAACTCAATCTAACATTGTACATTCTGTACTGTTTTTCAGAAGAGATATTTTCCTTCATCTGAAAGGGCTGTTAAATCTTATCACATTTACATCAGATAATGATGAATAATCAAGGGGAAAAAAAAGTCCTGGAAAAAGTTACCCTGGGAATGGTTTGAATAGAGTACAGCAAATAGGGCACAGAAGCACACAATGGGGAAGGAGCCTAAAGTGAAATGCAGAAGCTTTGTGAGATGCTCATTAGTGAGCCCCTTGTGCTGGGAGCACTGGACACTGTGAAGGTTTCCTGGGGAGCCAGTAAGAGATCCAGGGATCTGGGTGCATCCATGCAGGACAGAGAGGAGTTGATGTCTCAACTCTCATGTTTCCTAGTTTCAGAGCATTCCATTTTAATCTTGCTCTTGTAAAATAGTTGTGATATACACTTGCATCTGTGACTCACCCCCTAAAGCAGATCTGGAAATCCTATTTCTACCAAGAATTTTCATTCAAAATAGAGGTCAGTAATCACTCTCAGATCTGTTTCTTCCATAGCCTCAGAGGTATTCTAAGGTGTTCATGAATTAAGCTTAGATGGCTGAAAAATCACATGAAATACTGGATTTACCTGTGCTTGAAGGATTTTCTAGTCTGAATCCTCCCAGGACAAGGCACATACTCTACAATTCATTTGGAAGTATTTGCCTTTTGCAGCTCTAATTGCTGTATTCTCAGGATCGTTATTGAGGTTCCCTGACTGAAATAAAATCTTTGGCTACTAAGAATGGAAATGACAGCATCCGTTTTTCTTCTTTCTAGAAAAGTAAACACTGTGCAGTCCAGATCCTTCATGTGTTCAACATTATTGAGCTGCAGGTCATGTAAACTTGGTCTGAATTTTCACTGTCATGGGCAATTTTTGTTTTCCAATAGGTATATTTTCAGAATACCTTAAAACCCTTGGCTACATTTCAAAATGTTATTATATTTCTCTTAAACAACATAAATGTGAGTTTGTTGCTATTTTATGAAACCAGTCTCTACAGAGATCAGTTCTACTTGTATGGATTGCTTAAGTGCTCAGGTCAGACATTATGTAAACTTCACTGGAAAGTTATTAATATTTTGAATGGCAATTATTAACATAGACTTGAATGGTACTTGAAATGCTAATGCTTATCAAAAAGCATATTTAGGGGCTGAGGTTAACTGCACCTGCTCTTTATGTTATTGTGACAAGATCTATGCTGGTGAAGAGTTAAAACTCATTAGAGCTCTGTAACTGTAAACTCCCACACTGTTTCTACTAAGTGTGAATATAAATGCACTTTGCTGCCAAAAGTTTCTAAAATAAATGTTGTTAAGTAGAAATTTCTCCCCAAATTTAGGTATGTGTCAGATGTTCATGCACCTTGCAGTGATTATAATTCAATCTTGAAATGCATACAATGAATGAAAACTGCAATATAGTTCACCACTAAAATAATACACCCTCGAGAGCTGGGCTCCCTGAGTTGAATGACAGAGATTGTTATTGCAGTCAGTAATCACATTTTCTGTAAATTTTCTAACACATTATGCTGAAATGGTGAATAAAAGATTTTTCCAATCCTTTTTTCCTTGTGTAGACACTCAAGGACAGGTTCTCTCCTGTAATGAAGCTTTATCAGCTTCAATCACCATGAGAAAAATTCTGGCTGAGGGTCTTACAAACAAAATTTATCACCAGTCTGCATAGAAAAGAGTTTTTTACAAGAAAGAAACTTGTGTTTTATACCCTCAGCCTCAAGGACTGAGGGAGCCATCTCCAGCCCCACAGCTGTGCTGCTGCTTTGCTAAAGCTTCTGGCAGGAAAGGTTTGAGTCCTGCTTGGTGGGCAAAAGTTTCCTCCTCGCTAGATGTTCCATTTAGGTAAAACCTCACCAAGGGAAGGCTTGGTAAAACCAGGGCTCAGGCCTGCTGCTTTGGCTAAGCAGAAAAGGACTGTGGGAAAGGGACTCAGCTGAATTAGAGGCAGAAAAACAAGTTAAATAACCATTACATGTTCACATAGTGGTTGGTTGAATTGTGTTTGTTGTGATTTAAAATCATGTAACTGATGGTTTCCTGGCTGCTTAGAAAGGCCTGGTGTTTGCAATAAAGCAGCTCTGCTTTGCACTGCCTGGGGACCCTGCATCACTACAGACCCTCACCCACAGCTAGAAGGATCAGCCTGGATTTGCTTACTAAAAAGAGGAGATGTGTCCCATGCCCAGATCCCAAATCCATGCCCTGCAGTGGGCCAGGCAGGGAGCAGCCCCTGGCAGTGGGATGCAGTGAGTGCAGGGACCCTGGCTCAGAGGTTTTGGGGTGGTGTTCCACCTCTCCTGAAGGCGCTGCTGCCTCTCTGACCCAGTCACATGCCTGATTTTCATGAGGGGACTCTGTTTCTGCACTCTCTCTTACAGACCTGCAGGTGTTGGTCCAGGCAATGCTTTGCTGTTTAGGAACTGATGGTCTTTACTTTGGGTCTCCTGAAAATCCTCTCACAACCATGCTGTGTGTCCATGTATTTTGTGTGTATCTTATTTAGTTCATCTTCCTTCATACTGACAGAATCCTTTTTTTTTTACCTTCTCCCCACCTTTTTTTTTTTAAACAAATCCCAAATATCCCTCTACAGGTCCTGTTACAAGGCAAAAACCCTGGGATTTCTTGGGAATATACATTTGCCAAAAACAGCATTGAAAACAAGACATCTGTCAGAAAACACAGCTACTCCTGGGTGACGGTGCAGTCTGAGTGCTCAGCGACCTGTGGTGGTGGTAGGTGACTTTCCCATTGCCAAGCTTCTTCTTTTTCATTTTTTTTAGAGCATCTCAAATCTTTTCAGCTGCCTTTAATTTTCAAAAAATATATTGATACATACAGGGGGTTACACTGAACACCTGGTCTTTATTTTTTTATCTGATAACTTAGAACACAGAGGAAATAACTTTGTAGTGCCTTTAGAGTAAAAAATATTCATGCCAGTGAGTCAGTCTTTTTTGTTTAGATCAACCCATACGTGTATCATATCTTCCTGTTGAGGCAATATGGAAATTAATTATGCACTTTGATTTCCTCTTTGCTTGCACAGACACCTATTTGTTTTTATAAATCCTGCATGCTTTGTCAGTGAAGGTAGATCTGGGATGTAATGAAAGCAAAAAGCTGCCATGTGGGAAGTCTGTAATACCAAAGGATACAACTGGGCACTGAAGGAAATACTCCTGTATTGGCAAAAATGCTCAGGTGAAATTCAGGAATACCATGCTGGTGCGTTGTCTGAACTTCACAGCATCTCAGTAAATGCTTTATGGAAGAAAGATCCACCAGGAGCACTGCAGCCATAAAATATAACAGCTGTATTTTCTTCCTTCCCTTTAAAAGGTCACAGCATGGATATGAAAATTATGAAAACAGTCTTGTTTCCAAATTTGATTCACTGTGCCCAATGAACCATGTGTGAGGTTATGATAGATTTCAGTTAAAATATAAATCTATAAAATCACTGAAGGCATTTCAGTAATTGTCCTGCTGCTGACACTTGATTGAATCTAAGGTACAGGTACCTGCAGATCTCTGGGGTCTGTAGAGATTCACTGTAAGAAGTTTATAGAATGTTTATTTGTAGTTTTCAAGCGTGTGATGAGGGCTCTCAGCAAGCACTGCTGGTGTCTTCAGGGAATTAGGATTTGAATAATTACCAATTTTTGCTGGGAGAACAGTCTGCAAATCTGTTGTTTATAGCAAAAATGTTTTATCTGACTTCAGTATCCTCTGTTTTTATTACAGAGAAGGAAATCGATGTTAAAAACATGTTGCCGCATAAACCCATATTTTATTTAGTTCAACTCAGTGGATTTATAGCAAGGATGAGTTTAGGCTTGTTTACTTAAAATTGTTCCCTACTACTTTTTTCTCTTACATTTCGAATACAGGTTTATTGTAGTGTATTCTTTTCTATTTCTTCCACAGGGCACATTACAGCAAAAGCAATTTGTTTGGAAGATCATCGTGCACGAGTCAACACCTCCTTTTGTGGCCCAAGGACAAAGCCTTTAACTGAAACAAAACTCTGCAACACAAATCCCTGCCCAGCCTAGTAAGTTCCCTGGGGTTTTGTGCCTGCTGGCTGTGCCCTGTGCCTGGCTGTGCCATGGAGGGAATCCTCTCAGGGAATTGTTTGCCTGCTGCATGAACCCCCCATGCTCTGTAAACAGGAACCTGGAATTGTTTAAGATGTTCTGCCCAAGGCTCCCAGTGGGATTTTGGGTCTGATGCCTAAAGTAAAGGCTCCTGAAGGCTCTGTCCCCATGCTGGGGTGACACAGGGCAAATCCAGCTTTCTCAGAGGCTCCTTCTGCCACCTTTCCTCATCTTGAATCACTAAGCCCATTTCCTGAGTAAAGTGCTACTCCCTGTGTGGAGACTCGGCCCCATGACTCGCATTCCACATATTAGATTAGGTTAAAGGAGTCTTGTGAAGTGTAATTAGTGATTCTTGGACAAAATGCCCCACAGAGTGTTGTGATGCCACAAAGAGGACAATCTGAACCAAATGAGCTGTCAACAAAGCTCCTGGTGCCCACAAAAATATATATGAAGGCATTGCCCTTGTGAACAATCTTATTTTCTAGAAGATGTAAGAAAGGCAAGATGCAAAGGAAGACATTGACATATAGATAAGCACTTAGAACCCAGCTGGTCTAAATCAATTTAAAAACCAAGGGAGTTACACTGATTTATAGTAGCTGAAGTAGGGGTCCTTTGGAAAAAAAAAGTTGTGTGCTCATGTAATTAAACACAGTATTATGTGGCTTAGGATATAAATGGATAGATTAAAGGACACAGTGGCCATCCTTCTTCTGCTGGTTATTTCACTTTTGGATTCCTGACTTTGCAACCTCAGTATTATTTTAATTTTATATTAAAGCTCAGAAAAGCTGTATTATGTTGGACAAGACATTTAAACCTCTGGAACAGGAGATTTTCTGAAGAAATATAGTGAAAAAATTCAGAGTGTTTCAGTCAGTGGGAAGTAAATACCCTTGAAGATGCATTGGAGCAGAAGAAATGGAGAAAGGGTCCAGACCTGGCGTCATGTGCTGGTTTTACTCTGGGGTGATAAAAGCAGCAGTAAAAGCAGTTGGCTAAGCCTGCCCCCATACTTCATAAAATATCCCATTTAATGATGTTTAATAGGAAGCATTCCTCATCCCCCCCAGTCTAGGAGAGGATGGTGGGGCAAAGCAAAAAGATGCATATGTTCTGCAGTGGCTTTGGTTTTACTTAAAAATCCATACTTTGCAATATGTTGAACATACTGAAAAATAGTCCAGTAATAGTTTGGAATTTCCTGCAAATTTAAAGAGTACAGCAGAGTACACAAAACCCAAATGCCAAATTACACACTATGACCACAAAAGGATAGAGATAAGGTTTAAATAATGGTACCTTGTGACATGAGAGCCCCATGTTACTGCTTCAGCACTTTCCTTAGATTGCGTTTAGCCACATGATTTTCTCAATACCAATTTTAAGTAATTTTTTCATGTGCAACTTATCTTCTGCCAGGACTATTTTTATCCAGTCAACACAGAAATTTATTGTCTGTGATGTCTCCAGGAGTCTGTCTAAGCTCTTTCTGCTTACCTTTGTTTTGATGTGGCATTATTATGCTCTAAAGCTCCACCCAAATCAGATTTATTTATATTGACCACACACTAAATTTCCATTTCTGATAACCTGAGATCCTGATATATTTTGAACATTCACTGATATATATTTACCATGAAACTTATGAATATCCATTTCGACACACAGTGCAATGTTTTCATACACAACTTTTCTATGATTTACTACGTTAGAACAAAATTAATGAGTCGAGTCCTAAAGAGAGTACAAAAAGAAAAGATGTAAAAGCCCCAAGCACCTCTAGGGAAAAATAGTTCAACTCACTAATTAATTAGTCATAAAATCCCTAGGATATATTAATGCATGTAGGATCTACATGTAGGACCATGCCTTAAATTAACAGGTTGCCATTCAGCTGACTGAAACTCTGCCAGGATATCTCTGCTGAGGAATCTGCCCAGAAACTCACAGCATGCAATATTTCCCATAAACCCAAGACTGCCAACAGAAAAAAAAAATAGGATTAATAAATACCATGGAGGAAACAATGGAATGTTTAATAGCCAGCAAATAAAGCAAACCCAAATACACCAGGCAGAACAGGCAGGGGAAGGAGGTGACAGATGAAACACAAGTGTGTCAGTTTGGGGATGTAAAAGAGGCTCCAGACTTGTAAAGGTCAGTGAGGAATAATTTCTGCATAAGAACAAAGGCTGATTAGTCTGCCTGGGACCAAACTACTGTCCCACACAGAAAGGCACCAGCACTGCACACTGCTGTTGTTGGATTTCAGAGCTGCCAAATCTGGTCATAATTATTTAGTTATTTGAACTAATGAAAGATACTCTTGGATCACAGCCCAGATAATCTTGGAAAATGGAAGTTTACTAGAGGACATTAAAGTAGGTTTACTGCCTTCTCCTCTGTGAAGAGGGGAACATTCTGGGCAGTTATACCGAATGAACTCTTAAAATGAAGACTTTTGGTCACTCTACCAATGACCATAGTCAGAAACATCAAGGCAAATTAATTAAAATTTGTAAAATGGACTAAAACCCTTTTCCCAGAAGTTTGTAGTTCAATGGCCCAAATATTTATAAATCAGACAAAGAGGAAACTTCTGACATCTTCTGGAATTACATAACGACTGACTTTTCACATTATTTCTTTGTCCTTAAATTAGTGCCTTTTACATTTCTCACTACTTTTGGCAGTTGCTGAAGTTGCTAGACACTGAGAGCTGGGATTTCTTCTAGTCTCACAGACATTTTTCAAAACCAGGCTTTTTATGAATTTTTTACAGATTAAAGTTAGCGTTGTTTTCAGGCAGCTGTGAATAGACAGGCAATTGGGATGCTGTGCATCTTCCACACAGGATGAAAAAAAGCTTTCTTGTCATTACAACTGTATGGAAGCAACTATTCCAGTGGTCACAGGATTGATGCTGTGAGAAACTGTGGAAGCAGGATAGGCCAAGTGGTAAGATGTGAGACAAGAACCTTTTCCAGGACACAAATTACTAAAAATTTGTCAAACTGTTAAAAAATCTTCAGTTTAATTACAGTGCTGGGTCTTTGAATAAGAGTTCTGGATGAGTAACCATTTAGTCATTCATAATTTCTTCTGGTTTTTCACTTCTGTTTTCCTATCTGGCTGTAATTATGGTCTTACATTGGCAGCCTTCAAGGACAAAGACACTTGGTTGCATGTTTGCAAAGTGTCTCACAAGGCCTGGGGACCCACTCAGAGCTTCAAGAATAGAAATAGTGAGCAGCTCCTGGCATTTCAAAACTGAACTTAGCCCAAGCAATTGGCAATAACCCCTCAGACTTTGTGTCACTTGAGGGACGTGACGTGTAAACTGCTGCATCCCTGTGCCTCAGCACACATTGCCCAACAGCTTGTGCTGGTTAAATTGCCTCTGTTTTATTTAGATTCTGCATCAACTGTCTGCCAGATTTATTAGTCTGAGGATATGTAAATCATTGAGCCAGGGAATCATAAAGTCACAGCGTGCTTTGGGTTGGAAGGGACCTTAAAGCTCATCCCATCCCACCCCAGCCATGGGCAGGGACACTTCCCACTGTCCCAGGCTGCTCCAAGCCCCAGTGTCCAAGCTGGCCTTGGGCACTGCCAGGGATCCAGGGGCAGCCACAGCTGCTCTGGGCATCCTGTGAATCCCCCACCCTCACAGGGAGCAATTCCCTCCATTATATCTAATCTAAACTTGCCCTCTTTCAGCTTAAAGCCATTCCTCCTTTTCTTTGTGCATTCCCTTGTGAAAAGTCCCTCTCCAGCTCTCTTCCAGGCTTCCCTCAGGTACTGGAAGGCTGCACTTAGGCCACCCTGGAGCCTTTGTTTTTCCAGGCTGAGCAGCCCTAACTCTCTCAGCCTTTCAGAGCCTTTTCATTTCCTCAAGACACCAGTGACAGTACTGCTGCTTTTAGCAGTCAAGCTCTTTTTGATGAATAAGGGCCAGTAGGGTTTGACAGAAATGCCAACATTTGTCACCCTGTGTGAGTGGAGTGAATCTCAGCACAAACACAGTCAGTTCCTACTTGGCTAAATTCTATCTTATCTAATTATATCTTCTGATTTGATCTTTTAAATACTCCACCACTCTTAATGGCAGCATCTCTTTCAGTCCCTGTGGAGTTCCGGATTGCAGGTCAGATTCATAGGTAAGCTGGTTCTAGTGGATAAAAGCTATAAATAAACAATACTTGTTTTTCTAGTTGAGTGACTTAAATTTCATCCCTAGCAAAAAGTTCCATGCTTTGAAAGGAGATTATGTAACTGCAGCTTTTTGATTGCTTGAACAGATATACTAGTACACCAGGAGATAAGCTGAGCAGGATCCCTCGATAAGTCACATTTGATAGGTGGCTGGTTTCATTGATTTTCTATAGCTAATTGCACTGCTGTGTTCCTGACACGTTTCCTCCTTTCAGCTGGTCAGCAGGGGAATGGAGCACGTGCAGCAAGTCCTGTGGAGGGGGACAGCAAAGTCGTCTCATTCAGTGTGTCCAGAAAAAAGCTTTCCAAAAGGAGGAGGTGGTGGCCCATTCCCTGTGTCCTGTCAGCACCCCAGCACAGGTGCAGGTGTGCAGTAGCCAGGACTGCCCACCTGAATGGAGCCCTGGCCCGTGGTCTCAGGTAATTTGGAGAAAAAAACTTATGTTTTTGTCTGCTGGCATAAGGAAAATACTGCAAAAAATTCTTCTCAGAAAGAACAGTGCAAACTTTTGTGGAGATCAGTGCTTTGCAAGTGGCTTTTTTCTTGAAGATAATATGTAAACCATGTTTGTATAAACAGGTAAACTAAACGTGCATTGTTACCAGCCTTCAGAAGAGCTGGGACATGAGGGCTTGCCAGAAGTGGGCACGTGGTGTTCTTTTAGGTACATTCAAACAGATGGATAATTCTTTCTGCATTCATAATTTAAGGCTCTGTGAATTCTTCAGACCAACAACCCTCTATGAGGTTACTTCCCAAGGGGCTTGAAGGGACCCACAGGGATGACAGAATCACAGAATTATGGAATGGTTTAGGTTGGAAGGGGCCTTAAAGCCCATCCCATCCCACCCCTGCAATGGGCAGGGACACCTCCCACTGTCTCAGGCTGCTCCAAGCCCCAGTGTCCAACCTGGCCTTGGGCACTGCCAGGGATCCAGGGGCAGCCACAGCTGCTCTGGATGCCCTGTGCCTGCCCACCCTCCCAGGGAACAATTCTTTCCTAACATCTAATCTAAACCCAGCCTCTCTGCACAAATCAGGGTTGTTTTAAATGAAAAGATCATTTTCTTTGTTTGGGAAAGGATTAAACCCACAGATTTTCAGCATGCAGATATCCTCAGCACAACGGTTCTTTCATGAAATCTTTTGAAAACATTTGTAATTTGATACATGGAGTGATTCTGCCTTGGAACATGCCCCATAATTATTAATAGAAAGAACAGTTTAGGAGAGCATGCAAGCAGGTAGGAAGCTGGCAGCATTATTTCAGGGCTCTTTGCTTCATTTCATCACAAATGGCTCATTCAGGCATTTTGTTGTAAGGCAGTGCAAACCACAGCAAGCCTGTTCCACTGAACCATGGCTCAGCAATGCATATTTATTCTGGTGACTCGTCCTAAGCTGCAGTTGGCAACTGAAATATCTCCTTAGCCATTGTCTGTATCGGATTTTGTCTGCTGGCAAGATTCCTTTGGTGAAGGAGTTATGTATCCATTCCCTGGGCAGTTTCCTCTGCCTCCATCTCATCCCTCTAGGCCAAGGTGAGGACAAAATGACAAATAGCTGAGAGCGTCTTGCCATGGGAGATTCTCTGATGGGAGCTTAGGACCAGCTTTCTATATGCTGAGCAGGGAAAAAAGCATTTTGCTCACAAAAGCATTTTGCTCACAAGTCCAACTTACCTCATCTACGGAAAAAAGATATTTGTCTGTTCTACATGGGGACTGAGAGAGTTCACAGCTTACATTAAGAAAGCACTTAGGACAATGTTTTAGAAGTGATACACAGATGTTACAGTTACTTATTTACCAATAGAATTTCAAGTTTACTTACATCACAATGGCAGCTGTACAGCACATTAGCCATGCCTTCTGTGCTCTGCTGGAAATTGCAAATAATGCCAATTTTCATTTCCTCCAGTTCAAAGAAGTGTTTCTTTCCATCACAGTGCTCCAAGACTTGTGGGAGAGGTATTAAGAAACGGGATGTCTACTGCAAGAGTACTGGTTCTCCCGAGGTGAAAATCCTGCCTGAAAGCATGTGCAGCACAGACTCCAAGCCTGAGTCCCAGCAGACCTGTGTGCTCGGACGCTGCCCCAAAAACGACCGGCTCCAGTGGGTGATTTCTTCCTGGAGTGAGGTAAAGTGGTGCACTTTCATGGCTCACTGCCTGCCCTGGCTGCTCTCAGGACACATATAAACCATGGGGAGGAAAGAGAGCTGAGCTGTTGTTTGGAAATCAGGTATTCTAGGCGAGGTGCTGTTAACCCCAGATGTAGATAGATGTACCCCAGTGTCTTTGTTAATCACTGCCTGGGGTTCACATTTCAGTTTACAGAGCATGGGCTTTGTGGGATTAGCTCTGTGATGCTTTTATAATGCAGGGTTTGGGGTGTCTGACATGTCACCCCTTCCCCTCTATCTGTCTGTGTTGTTGAGGCTGCAGCAGCTGTGCTTTGCCTCTGCAGTGCTCAGCCTCCTGCGGGCCTGGCCTGCGGCAGCGAGAGCTCAAGTGCGGCGAGAAGAGCGTCCATGGGAAGCTGCTCACCTTCCCTCAGAGGAGATGCAGGAACATCAAGAAACCAAACACCAACCTGGAGGAGGCTTGCAACAAGGGAGCCTGTCCATCTCAGACTCTGTACAGCATGGTGTCTGGCTGGTATTCCTCGCCCTGGCAGCAGGTAGGAATGGGAAATCAGAGGTGGCATGGCACACAGGAGCTGCCTCCAGTGCTAACAGGCCCCAGGGGCCTCCTGCCATTCCCTAAGGACCACACCATTCAGCCTCTGAGATGGGATGCAGCTGGTCCACATCCGTCATGTGCTTTGGTGCAGCTCAGTTCTTTGTCCTGAAACTGAAGAATGTCACCTAAAAATGTTATTCATGCTTGAGAGGCACTGCATTCCACACTCATTTTCCAACACTTTCTTCTCAGTCTTCTTCAAAGTGCACTGTGGTTGAACTACTACGTATCTCTGTGCACAATGTATTTGAGCATCTGCACAGATTGCCTGGAATTCCCTATATACTATGATTAATTGTGGGATCAGTCTGTATTTGTTCCTACATTCTTGCAAACAAGCTTCTGTATTTCTGGAACTTATCTACTTTATGAGTCATATATCAATGAGACACGCACTCATTTAATAATATTTACATGAAACAATGTATGCCCGACAATTGCAATCAGATGAAAATGATCACATTTATCTTAAAGACAACTTTTCATGAAACACATAAAAGTAAAAGGCTTATTAATTTTGAAATACTTCATAGCTCTTCCTGCAAACTCATAGTGGTTTTCCCCAGATACTGCCATAATTATGGTTCTGATGGGAATTTTATCTCTGTTCAGGCAGCAGGGTTGGGCCCAGAGGCTTAGAGATCAAAAGAAATCCATGCAGACAATCAGGAACAGGTTTCTAAAATGTTCAGTTTCTGTCTCAATGCCTAAGTGAGGAACCAGATTTTCAGCTGAGTCCTTAAATAACCAAAAGACACACAGGTCTTTGAAAAGTTGGTCCTGATGGGGACTGGTGAACAGCAGCACACCTGATCCTGACCTCTCTTGCTTTGAAAGTCTCATCCAAGGCTCTGGGAAGCTCCCCCTTTGGCTTTCAGGGCTCTGGGAGTCCGTGCAGTGACAGCCAAGGTTTTGTTTTCCCTCTGCCCAGTGCACGGTGACCTGCGGCGGGGGAGTGCAGACCCGGAGCGTGCAGTGCCTGCGCCAGGGCAGACCAGCTGCTGGCTGCCTGCCCCAGCAGAAACCAGCTGTCTTGAGAGCCTGCAACACCAACTTCTGCCCAGTCCCCGTGAAAAGAGGTAAAGCTCAGCTCGAGGTGTTGCAGCAGACTTGTGGCTTAGGGTTCTATACCCAGCAAATGTCAGCTTTTCTCTACACCACTGATCTGGCCTATTTCTTCATTAATGGTTTTTTCCCAGAGTTCCAGATTTACAGTAACTCCCTGATATTAACAGCATCTCTTCTTCACCAAGTGAGCCCTCTTAAGCAGACTTGGGAGTAGAACTGCCACTGGAAATTTTAAAAACAGACATATGTTAAAAGAAGTATATGAAAAAGTGGTGCTGTTCGGTTCTGAACTGCACCTTTATACTCTCCTGTTGAAAAACACAAGCATTCTATGCTGGTGCTGCTTTTGATGAATAATAGCAACTTGGAACTAAGCAATGAGAACTTGCCATGTACTTGCAGTCTTCCAGACTGCACCCAGAATCCTGGGATTCTAAAACTACTTCCCTAGGATGTTCTTCTTACTGCTTCTGACCAGTGCATGACATGCAGTCAGGTAAACATGAAATTAGAGTCTCTCTCCACTTTTATGTCTACTCTATCCTTCCACATCTTCAGTGTGAGAAGAGAGGGGAGAGCAAGAGTTTTGTGCCACATGGAATGTCAGAAGGGGAAGTCTCAGCAGCACCACAGAGAGAGAGTGGTGCATTATCCTGTTTCAGAGATTTGCTTAGCAGACTGGTTACTAGTTGTGACTCCTTCCTAACTGCATGAAAAAAGCTCATGGAGATCCATGTTTGTCCCACATAATCTGGTTATCTAGGCATGCTAAAGCACTTTAAACAATGACTTTCAAAATACTGCACATTAATTGACTTGTTACCTTTCTAAAAACTGGGAGCTGAAAGCAGTCTCTATAAAACCTAGGCTGGATTGCATGAGGAAGGTGGTAATGGAGCTGGGAGCAGAGGTCAAGCTTTGGCCCTGCATCTTGTAAACTGACATTAGCCAACCACCCCCATGTCTGCCCCAATTCCTGGCATTCCCTGTGCACAAACCCCTGTGAAACCCAGTGAGATCCTAACAGACCACTCTGCTGCATCAGCTCGAGACATGCAGGGTATCAACCTCATCTATCAGGGGACCTGAATCCAAACAAGGACATGGAGATGAAATGGTCCTAAAAGGGATAAGTAAATAGTTCTGCTGTTTTTATCAGTAAATGTTCCTAACACTTCAAATTAACATTCCTAAAAGGTTCTGCTGTACTTCAGAGTTTCTGTATAACTTCTTTTTCTGTTAGGATATAGCAAAGACTTTCCTTTCACCCCTGTTTTCCCCAGCTATATTTCATGGCTGAAGTATTGTCTGTTATTAATTTTGGCCTTGGCCTGTTTCTCTCTCTCCTCACATCTGCAGGAGCCCTTTCCCCTTTATTATACCTAGGTCGTCAGGCTCTAGAGATCAATTATCTCCTCGCTGCTCTCTAACTTTCTGTCTAAAGCAGCAAAAAGAGAGGAAACCAGCTGTGCTGGAATCACATTGAAGCAAATCAGTCTCTATTATCAGCCATGCAGCTCCAGCTCAGTGATCACAGGCAAGAAATTAATGTTGCAGGGAGAGTTTGCACACTTTCCTAGACAAACTGGGTCATTTCCATCCCTCTCTAGATGCAGTTACGGTCACCGTAACTCGTAATAAATCCAGCTGCTTCAAATGAATGAAAATCTAAACAACTTATAAATACTTGGGTAAATAGAAATAAGGACCTGACTGCCTGATCTCCATCCACTGAATTTTGTGGGTCTCTTTGTGTTCCTTCCAATAGTCCTTGGATTAGGTCCCAATTTCAGCCATACCTCTGCAATATTAGCATTACCCTCTGATCTTCAAAGTGGGCATAAAGATTTATTAACGTGGCTTCCTCAGTGCTTATACATTTTTTTTTAAACAGTATTTTTTTTGTTTTAATTTACCCTTTCATGGCAGGAGATCTCCTTCCTGTCTTCATCAGAACAGCTTTCCTTCCTTTGTGTGTTGTGTGTTTTTCATCTCTTGTCTGCTTTGGGTCCTCCTAAATTCTGTCTGGTGGCAGCAGGTGAAGGAATGGGAAGGCTGGTGCTGATCTCCCAGCTGGATCCCTCCTGACATTTCATGCAGAACAGAGGGGCAGTGCTGTGGAGTGGGAAGGCTGCAGTTCAGTCCTGAGCTCCCCAGTTTCTGTTCAAGAACAGTATTTTCTTTTTGTACCATTAGAATTTCAAGACAGGCTCATGTTTTTAAAACCTGAGGAAAAAAATGGCATATTTTAAAATAATAATTATTATTAAATTATTTTATTTTTCATTCAAATAAATTTGAGGGTGATAAAGGCATAAAAAAATCCCCTTTGCCATCATATAAAAGGGAATAAAAAAGAGCAGTGGTGATTAAACCAAAGAAGTTGCTATAGAGAGATGGAGATGCCTCCTGGCCTAAGGAACACGAAGAAGTTGTCTGTGCTCTGTGAGGGAGCATTTATGTGCTGTGACTCAGTAACTGATCTGAGAATGCAGACAGTGGTGGCTAGATTTTTGTTCAGTCTCCTTGTAAATTCCTTTTATTGGCCATGTAAACAGTAGTTCTGAGGGCTGAACGAAATCTTTTCCCATGCTCACAGGAGATTTCAGTTTAGCTATAAATTTTGCTAAACCCCATTGAGTCTTACTGCTCTCTCAGACATGGTGAATTTGTTGATAAATCACCCATATGAATCATCATTCTCCTCTTCTAAAGAAACATAAAGCATCCACTGAAAAACTGGAGAGAGGAGTTTTTAAAGCAATGGAGCTATGTGTATAAATGATATCTGTACATAAATTGAAGAGTAATAGAATTTTAATTGAAAAATATAATGTGGCTTATTTGTAATTAAAAGCTGGGCTTTTTGAGAATGAATCTTTTCTCCCTTGAAGTCAATTACGATTTTGCCAACATGGCAAAGTCCTAAAAGCCAGACTCATGACACCTAACTGAAGTGTCTGAGACAAGAGATTTCTGAGGTTCCCTGCAGAGTGGAAGGCAGAGAAAGAAGTCCAGAAAGTGCTGGAATGCAAGCCCAGAGCAGAGCACTTTGTGCAGGGCCCAGGTTTTCTGTGTTCCATGGGGTCTGTGTGCAGGTAAACTCCTCACAATGATGATGATGGCAACCAGAAACTGGTATCAAATATGGCCCAGGTTCATTTGTGTGGGTACCTGGCTTTGGAAAAACATTTGTAATCAGAAATGTAAACACAGATGGCTTTTTTTTGTCCTCTCATGTAGAACTTCCTCCTCTCTCCCTGAGCTACAAAGTGTGCTTCAAATTTTTTAATTCCTTTGGCTTTTGACCCCCCTATCATATTAGCTGTATCTCAATCAGGTTAACAAATCTCTTAACAAAAATTTAATGGCTCTTAAAATAAAGCAAGAAGCTAGTATTTTTTGGGGTGAAAGCTCATTCATGTTTCCTCTCCTTTGAACTGAGTCACACATCATGTTTTTAGTCTTACCAAAGGCATACAAGGGTGTGGGACTATTTCCGACTTGCAGACTTGCTAAAACATAACTTTACCATATTGATTGGGTTTCTCTCCTTCAGATGATCCTTCTTGTGTGGATTTCTTCACTTGGTGTCATCTGGTGCCCCAGCATGGTGTCTGTAACCACAAATTTTATGGCAAGCAATGTTGTAAATCATGTACGAAGAAGAACTGATAGCAGTGTGTTATCTGAACCCTTCAGGGACAGGATTCTCTTCTTCAATTTATGTTGGAATTATCTCTGCTTTGAGGCAAGACATGGTGCCATGTAAACCACTGATGGAAGAGACATTTTTTCTAAGGGAATGTCTGAGGTACAGTAATTGTTGGATATATGTTGAAAAAGGAATATTTCTTTCTTATTTTTTCTTAATTTGCTGACCTCACTAAAGCACAGGGTACTATGGATCATCACTTGAACACTGAGACTCGAGGGGAAGTTCTTCTTTCTTTAAAAGTGTCATTTTGCACTGTCACGTGTTACAAGGAAGAAATTAAGGCAAGGGAGCCTTTTCTGGCTGATTTTCCAGAATGCAGAGCAGGAGAGTGTGGGAGCTGCAGGAGGAAGGCTGCAGTGTGGCAGCAGGACAGAGCACACCATCAGAAGTGTGTCCTTTCCTATTTTCTGTGACTGTTGTCCCAGGGTGAGGAAGCTGTTTGCTGCCCCAGAGGGACATCCATGGCTGAGGGCTGGAGAAGGCAGTGTGGCCACCAGAAGTAAATAGTGCACTACAAAGATATTATGGTGCTTCTCTACCAGACTTGCTGCTGGAAAAGCAAGTTGTGCATCATGCTAATGTTTTTTATAATTTTTGAAGAGTTCATTTTCTGCTTCGTGTAGAAACTCAGAGGTGGTTGACTAGTAACTTGAAATGTATTCCTAGAAATATGCAGCGATAGAATATTTGGACTTTTAATATTGCTGTGTTTGTTACAAGTAAAATAGAATTTCATATTTCAACTAACTCAAGGAACTCGGATTGATTGAGCTCAATGGTTAAGTTTTCAACTTTCTAAGCTCATTAGATATGTAATTTTAAAATTTAAACTTGATATTTTTAAGTAGTTTTGTTTCAGAAGCTAGATTGTTTGAATGCCAAGATACTGAAGAATGTCTTCCTTCTAATCTCAAATCTCTCTGCAAATTTTGATTCATCCATTACCCAAAGGAAATAACAAGAATATTACACTCCATTAATTCATGCTGAACTTCTCTAAACAATTATTTATTCACGTTACACAAAAAAAAGCATGAAAAGATAAGTGGATTATTTACTCTTACCAAATAAAAGTCAATTCTATTTTTATACACTCTCCTGATACTTGTATTTAGTTCAGAATCCACCAGCAATCAAAAGAATTGTAAACATGCTGATATTTGTGGCTGTTCAGTATCAAGATGTTTGATGGCACCATGTATCAAATGGTGCCATTCAGAAGGTTTCTGCATAAAAAAACCCCAACATATTTGCCAAACCCATTCCGAGACAGAGCTGTGTCCTACTGTAATTTTCTGGGGAGTGCCTATGAGGGACGTATTTATCTAATTCCACCCAATCCCACAACTTTGTTTGATGAATGTAGTTCAGTTTGAGTGTTTTTTTAAAGTATGGTTTCAGTGTAGGATTAGCCAGCTCAGCACTAATGCCAGACAGTGGTCACTTAAAATTAGCAGTTCCTTCTGAAGCAATTTAAATTAAAAACATGTATTCTGTGATACTTTAGGAAATGATTGGAAACATATCTCAACCGACACTGCTCTGTCTTGGTATTGGACATTGTAACCTTTTTTCTAGGAAAACTACAAGGGTTGTTTTTGTTTTGTTTTTATAATTGTGTCCTTTTTATTATTTGATGTAAAATAATTAATTTATTAATGCATAGCTTTTCCTTTATATTTCTTTGCTCACTTCCTTAAGTGAGAACTGAGGAAAGAAGATGGTAGTGCCACAAAGTATGAATTATGGTGTAAAAAAAGTAAAAACTATAAGTTTAATATTTAATTATTTTATAAGCTTTGTAATAAAATACTCTAACTGTTTCATTATATTTGGAATTGTAAAATTCATGAATAAAATATGGAGGTTATAAGTAAATATCAAGTGTTAAAAGTGCTGTGTGCATGCCCCTGCATGTTTGTTGATTGTCCCATAAGAAGGTTATTGTGGACTCAAAAGTTTCTGAGCTTGAAAAGAGCTAGCTCTTCTCAAGGGAAACTTTTCAAGTCCACAGGTTATCCTGTTTTTCTGCTGGTGTGTAATTGGGAAATTGGGCCCAAAAAGGCAAAAAATCCATGGTTTTATTTGCATGACAATATGAAAGCTAAACAAACACAACAATACAAGTGTGTTTGTGCAAGACAAACCTGAGCTTTCACTGCTCCCAGCAAAGACAGTGGGAAGTTGTGTCCCAGAACCAGCAGGACTCTTCCCTGTCTTTATCTGCAAGGTGGTAGTGGAGATAAGGAGCCTCACTCAGCACAGCAGGAGGTTCTGCAGCCTCTCCCATCTGCCTGGGGATACTTGGTTTTTCTAAAACTGGCTAAAGTACCTTCCAAGCCAACCCCTAGGAGGGAGGGTATCATTTCAGTGATCATTTCAGATATATTCTCCAACACATATTGGTGCTTTTCCCTTCATTCACAGTTGCTCAGTGCTCTCACAAGAGCCAGATATCCAGAGGGCTGTTGATAGAAATACTGAGATGTCTCTGACACACAGTGCAATCCAGTAAGCAATAACAGATCAGCCTGCTCCTGGAGGACTCCCACCAGGAGCTCTTTGGAATGGGATTTGGACTAGTGATTTAAATAATTAATATGCCCACACAGGAATTCAGACTATAAACTGCTTAGTGTTTGGGGCTAGGATTTTGGAATTGAAATGAACCGATGGTTGTCAGCGAATTACAGGGTTGGAGGGGGATGTTGAAAGAGGAAATATTGCATAAAGATGTGCTATTGTGTGCTTGGATCCCCCCCAAATCCACAACTGTTTCATTGCTGAGCTCTTACAACGGTATTTGGTACACAAAGCTTGGCAGTTCTCTGGGAGTGTATTGCTGCAAGGCTCACTTTATAAAGCAGAATGGGCTCTTTTCACAAAGGAATGGCTCCATTTCCGCCACTCAGATTTCATCGCTCAGGTAAAGGATGCATCTCCCCAAAGCTCAAACAGATATTTAATGAATAGCTTGATTGTGTAAATCAAACTCAACTCTCTCAGATGCCCAGAAGACATGAAATGCTGGAGACAGATGAATGTTTCACTGCATGTGGTTTTGTGGTAACCTGATCCATATCCCATAATTCCTTTATTTTTCAGCAAATCCTATTCAAAAGCATCAAGCAAATAAATTAACATTATTGTTTCTATTGCAGTAGAAGTGCAGCCTAACAGAGTCATTGGGATGCCATTGTGTTCAGGGCTGTGTGCACAGGTCATGAGGGGCTCAGAGTCCTAAGTGTGCCACAAGAACCCAGGGAAAAGATCACATTATTAGGGATTAGGTGAGGAAATTACACGGTGATTAGGAGGAAGAATGCTGCTGGTGGCTCACTGGTGGACAGTGCAAGGACATCTCCAGGGCAGCTCTGTACAGGTGAGATCTGAAGGAGCAGCACTGAGGAACTTTGTTCTGACACTGCTTTGAAAGCAGAAATGAGGTGTGTTCAGTGCTGAGTCCCAACCAAGACAGGGACTGTGCCAAGAGGAGGGAAATCCACATGGATCACTCACCTGCCAGTTACTGGGGACGGAGAAGTGAAGATTTGGCAAAGCAGTAAGCCTCCTCCTTGTCGAAAAAAGTCCTGAAATGAGATACAGCTTCCAGGAGATGCTTTAAATCCCTCCCCAGGCACTACTGTAGGAACATCAGCCAAATCAAGCTGTCCTCACTGCCTGCTTCCTGCATGCACACTGTGCAGCACCACTGTGGGGATTCTTCATCCCCTACTCCTCAGGACAAACCCAGGGCTGGGCTGGGCTGGAATGTGTCCTTGGATGCAGATCACACTCTGGAGTCCTTCACCTTCCCAGGGGCACAGTCAGGGCAGAGGGGCAGTGGGGCTGAGCTGATCCTCAGCCCTGCAAAGGGCTCTGATGCAGGAGGATGTGGACAGCATCTGCCTCACAGTGCCCAGGGGAAGCCACAGCCTCTGCCTGGAGCACAGGGAATCAAACACACCCTGGTCTTCCAGCAGCCAGCACACACCAGGCAGGGCTAGGGGAAGGGGAACAAACATCTGCCAGCTGGGCTGAGCCAGAGACAAAGTCTGAATTCCTCAATTCACAGTATAGTGTAGTAACATCAAAAGCAGTTTCCCTTATGTTCTCTTAAGAAAAACATCTATTACTGGGCCTATACTTCAAACTACTAAATATTTTATGTACTTTCTGTTCAAAAATAAGAATTATTCAGTCATGAACAGAATATGTTTTAATTTCTGGAGTCTGCCAATGGAGGCAGGAACCTTCAGCTGAGTTCTAACTTCCAGGCTCATTTTGTAAGCATTAAATCAAGCTGTTGTCACCATACATGTCAGCCTCATCACTGCTGTGTGCCTACTGCAAATAATGACAGATCTTTAGTATCCCTTGGGCTGGCAAACATTATTTCTTTATGTTCTGTTGTGATAATATTCATTAATCCTTCCATAACAACATTGCAAAGCTGACAAAAAAAGCTCATTCAAGAGGACTATGAATGGGTTTTTATGGGAAATGTTTACTTGTGAAGATCTTACCTGTGGAGACCAAAGAGATTTTGGAGGAAAGCATACACAAGAATTTTTTGGGATCTTCTTTGGGACCTTCTCAAATCAGCACAACATCTGAATTTGGTCTGTCTGATAGGACAACCTGAAGGGATTCTCCCCAGAGTAGGAATGCCCTACCAAGACTCTGCTTCCATGGAAATGATGGTCCTCTACTGTCTCTAGATTAGTTGAAGAGTCTACTAAAGGAATTTTATCTATTAAAGGAATTTTCACTTTCAAAGACTTTGACTGTATAACTCCCTCCACTGATATTTTAAGTGGATCAGAATATTTCACTCTTAGAGAGATACTGCCTGTCAGCACAAAGCTCATCAGCTCATAAATACTTTTTATTTTGTAAAAATAAACTGCACATGCCAAGTTGTCCAGAACTTCCATGAGTTTGGGGTTTGCTGGTGTATGGGGAAAACCAACACAGACAATAACAGGCTGTAAGCACAGCTCTCTCCCATTAAATATAGGATGTACTTCTTCAAACTGTCTCATTTCCCACAACTTCATTCTGAGGCGTTTGGTGTCCACTTCCAAAATACTAGTTGCAAACCCCAAATTGTGTATAAACAAACTGGAACATCTCATTTGAAAAGTCTGCAGCTATTGATTGAGGCTGCCAGGCAGTGTAAGGGGCTGTGATATCCACTGACTATGTCACACAAACCTGAGCTGGCCTTGTGTCCCGTGGCCACTCAACAGCTAATGCTGACTTTTTATTTTCTTGTTTCTCAGTTGCAATGGAACTTTTAATGCAAATCATGAACTTGGCACGAGGTTATTGTTCAGGTAAAATCAAGTGTCAGGGTTAGCTTGCTGATCTCCAGCTCCAGCAGAGCTGTGTGACATTTGGCCCATGGACTGGGGAGCAGAGCAGGGCAGCTCCCACAGGCTGGCACAAACACTGAGCTCCCTAAGACACATCTGTACATCTGTCCCACTCATCAGCCATTCCATCTCCTCAGCACAGTCACTCTACCCTAGATCTTGCACATTCTTGAGGATCCTGCCCAGTTTCACCAGCCTTACTACTGAAGAGCAAGGCAGAGTAAGGTAATAGTAAAGTAGTAGTGTAAGCAGTAAGGCAGAGCTAAAGCACCTGTGCCTTCATGCCTCAGTGCAGGCTGGGGGAGAGCACTGGGGAAAACCTTCCTCTGAAGATGCAGAAGCTCACAGTGCTGCTCTCCCTGCCCTCTGCCAGTGGGCAGCCATTCCCCTGTGTCCTGTCACTCCAGGCCCTTGCCCGAAGTCCCTCTCCAGCTCTCTTGGAGCCCTTTAGGTACTGTAAAGCCTCAATAGGGTCGCCCTGGAGAGATTCTGGGTATTGGTGCAGGTGTTTTAACCTCCTGTGCAATCTCCTGTGAATGTGAATCCTTGACCTGCAGTGTTGACTCTGCTGGAAGGTGGCAGATGGTGGTTCTGCAATTTCTTCGCTTTTGCTGAGGAAGGAAAAGGAGAAGTGGAACAGAAAAGTGGATCCGATTTGGATTCATTCCTGATTCTACACCTCTGGCCTAGCAGCCTGCTGTGCTCAGAGACTGGATTTACTAAAACCAAGTGATCACTTTCAGCACTTTAACCACCTCTCTATAGATAACTATATCCTGTATCCCCTTGGTTAAATAGTTCATTTTTTTTAGGGCAGGAACAACCCACACCTCATGTCTGGGTAAGGGTGAGTGCTGTGGGGTCCTGGTGTTAATGTGTCATCATACTGCTAACAGCACTATCTGCTGGGATATCATGACTTGGAGGGAGACTGAAACTGTTCTTTTAGTTCAGAGATTCCTCTAATCTGGCCAGTTTTAGAAACTGCTACCCAAACTCTTCTTATCCACACATATATATACAAGACATATTGTGTACTTACAGACTGTTTATCTAGATCTTGTTTTATATAAGGAACAAAATTAAGGCGCAAAAAACACCCAAACCATTCTGTATGTGCTATATCTTCTTCTCAGGAAACTGCCAGACTAAAGTAGTTCCCCAGCTTCCTAGATTGCACAATCCCACTTTGCCCAATAAGAGAGTGCTGCAAGGACTGGGTTGTTCTTGGTGCTGGCTTTTGTAAATGCTCTTCCCTGAACTTCTCATTAACCTTCTGAACCTCATGCCTACTGGATGGATCCCAGCCAGCATCCTCCACTACCAAGGGACTCTTTGAAAGGAGAGTTTACACCTCAGCTTCCAAATTGATTTACTGTGGCACACTAACTACATAGGAGAGGAAGGCAAACAGTGGATTTACCTTTTTAAAAACAGGAGTTGATTAAGAAAATAAAGTACCAATAACGTGAGAATCATACTGTCCTGAAACCTTCAGACTTTTTGGCACATAGCTCTGTCTCTCTCGGACAATTGCATCCCCTTTTTCACTGCTTCCCTCCTCCTGTTCCAGAGCTCCCCCTGGAGCCATCGGGGGGTGGGGTGGGAGCAGAGTGGGTTGTGAAGTGTCCTGGGATAATCCACTTTGACAGGGAACTGTGCTGATTAAAAGTTATGGCTTTGGAACAGCAAAGCTCCCACTGCTGTCCACGTAAAAGTTGCTGCTTTCTATTTAAACCTTAACAGTCAGATCTAATCAAGAGAAAATAAGGACGTTTTTATGAATTCCATGAGAAAAATTCCCCTCAGGTGTAGGCTGCACGGTTTGATCAGCTCCAGTATCTTGCTTTAGAGTTTCATATTAATCCAGCCCACTCTGAGCCAAGAATTTAACTTTCAAACTTGCCTGACGGCCAGGCAAAAACATTTTGGCAATTTGTTACTATTTCAGCTAAACTTGCAATATGCAAATTAAGATTTATGGCAAATGAGGGCTTGGAGCTATGCATTTATCTGCATGTGGGAAAGGTATTGCGTGGCTGCAAGGTGCCAAAAAATACCAGGGCTGGGCAGAGAACAAGAGCATTACAACTCCCAGAAGGCCCTGGAGAGTTGTACATCAGCATTTGGTGTCCTGATGACAGGAAACAAACTATTTCACAGTCTGAGATTTTCTGGAAGATATGGAGTTGACCCAGCCCTCAGACTAAGTATCTCATGTCACCCTTTCCAACTGAAAACTGTTAAAGTGTCAGGTAAATCTGGGTTTTTCAACAAGGCTGAACTAAAAGAAAAATTATTGTTTCATGGAATGTAAGTATCCTGTTGAAAACACAGTGATGGGAAAACACTGATTAAGTACAGATAACATTTATATTCCTTTCTGTTCTCCCATCCTCTCCCTCGTTTCTCCATGCATAAGCAATTATAAGAGCATTCCCATGTGCCAATTCAGCTTTGCTGCGATCCCAGTAAGGAAAAGAGACAAAGACACTGCCAATTCCCTGCCTCCTCTTCCTGGGATAGTCCAGAGGAGCACAAACCATGCAAGTCAGATCCAGAGGTGCTCTGGAGAGATGCATTCGTTGCTGTGTGGTCTAATCCCCTGTTCTATATTCTGCAGAACTGAAGACAATAGGATGACACATAGACTAGAGATAGACCCATGCATATTTTCCTTCCTGAGTCAGGGTTTCCAATGAAGAGCATTGGAAAACTGAGATACATGCCCAAAGTTCAGCTCAGTCTGAGCTTTGGGGTCCAATTTTCATCTTAATCAGAAATAATTTCCCTTAGGTTAAAGGATTCATAACCACACAACGTCAGTGCACACAGGCCAGGCTTAAGCCACATCTGGCAACAAGGGCTTGAACACGAAGAATGTTTAGTGAACAGCATGGATTTTTTTCTCAGTCTGTCCCCTCACATGCAAACCAGAATTTCCAGATTCTGGAAGCTGATTTGCCTCACTGCCCTGGTTTAGTGGAAGAATGAAGCAGCCTTCATAATTTTTACCTAACTCCTAGGAATACCTCATAGAATTTTAAAAATTGTGAGGAGCTCATTCAGGCAAGGCTTGGACTGGGTTGATACAAATACCTAATTCTGCTTTGGAGAACAAAAGTGGTTGAACCAAAGGGATCTGGTGCCCAGGGGTGTGGGGCTGATTTCCTCAGCCCTGCCTGGCAGTGGCACTGGGTGCCTGGGGAGGAGAGGCTGCTCTGCAGTGCAGAGTAAGGCAGCAAGAACAGAGCAGGGCACACACCATGTGTGTTCTTAGACAGCCACCTAGTGAGCTTAGTGAGGAATCAGTCCAAGGAAACTCTGGGAATTCTCACCGAGGCTGTCACACCACCAATACAGTGCTAAAACAGTGCTGGAACAGTGCTAAAACAGTGCCAAACTTTGCCATGAGTGCAGAGGGGCTTTGCCTCAGTCAGGGCAGTAGCAGAACAAAAGGGTGCTTCAGTTACTGAGCTGTGAGACAAGATTTACCATCCCTCTGTGATTCTTGGAGGTAATGTTTGGGGGAGAGTTCAAGTCCTGAAAAAGATGCCTGAGGTTTAAGTGAATTTCAGAATTTTGTTCAGGAACAAGTATATGCTCAGGAAAAAGTGTGTGGTTTTATTTATATGCACACACACACACACACGCACACACACATATATATATATATATATACCGCCTCATCTTTTTCTTACCTACCCATTGCTAAATCAAAACATTTCTGTTGACTGAAAACAGGGCATCATGGACATCATGCAATATAAAAAAGGGGCAAAGTCTGGAGGGATAGACAGGTTCATAGAGTCATTAATTGGAAAAGGCCTCTAAGAACACCAAATCCTTCTGTCAGCCCACCACCATTAAACCATGTCCTCAAGTGCAGTATCCACAAGCTTTTGAACCCTTCCAGGGCTGGTGACTCCACCAGTGTCCCTAGCCCTAGGGAGTGGCACAGAGATCCTACTTCACTGCTGTGGTGTTTTGGACCATTTCTGCTAAGCCAGATTTGTCTGTGGGTGTGAAATTAGCAGGGAGTCATTTGAGAAGGAAAAGAGAACCTGTGAGCCCAGTTCACCTCAAAAACAGCACTTGTATTTGCTAGCTGTGTGTGCTGAATTCCAGCTCCATGAAAAAAAAAAGGTGTGGGGGGGAAAGCCCTCAACCATAAGGATCTACAGGAAAAAAACCATTCAGGTATGATTTTTGGAGTTTACTTTTGCAAACTTACCCCAGGGAGATGTCTGACAAAGCTACATACTTACTGTCTCACGCTCTGGGCACTCCCAGAGCCACAACATACAACTTTATCCCTGTGCTAGAAGGACACAGAATGTGTGGAATTATAATGAGCAGCCAGAGTCAGCACCTCATCAGTCCAGTGGTTACCTATTAACCACTGCTGGCTAAATTGCCTTTTGCTGTGAAGTTCCCAGAGTGTCTCTAGTTAATAAATTGGATCACTGAAAGGAAAATGAAAAAAAACCCAATAATCTGAAACAAAAATTTAAGATGCTAGTGGAAAACCTTATCAAACCTGTGGTTCTCCAAAGTTCCATCCAGTTTCAATATGCCAGAATGGCTGGAGGGGTTGAGTAGGTCATAGCAGAGACATTGAAACCCTGATGATGATACTGTTCGAGAGACTGTAGAATTTCTACTTGGATATTTATTACCTCCCAAAACTCTACCAAAAGGGAAAACTGCCTGGCCTGCAGATCTTGTCAGTCCTGATCCACTGCTGTAGACTTGGCCATACAGTTTCTTTGCTCTTATGGACTTGCAGTGTTTGTAATCCCCAAGTCTGTCAATGTAATAACATATTAAAAATAGCTCTAAATGTGCTTTGAATTCCTCTTAGAAACATCAGCTCTACATGCCTAATTAGATATCCTTGACACACACACAAAAATAACTGCATGGAAAAGAAACCTCTCTCATGAGGGCCAGATGATTTTAATTAGGTCTCACTCAAAGTCTTCCTGGGCTCACACGGCTCAGCTCTCAACAAAACCCTCGGTCACACTGAGATGCCATGCTGGGCTCCCCTCCTTTCCCTCTCACACTGCTTGCTGCTCCTCTGTCCCAGTTTCTCCCTCTTCCTTAAATATTTACTGTCCTCCAGCCCTCAGAGCCCTGGTCCTCAATGCCCCAGACATGTGGGGCTGGGGGATTTACTGATTTCTCACTCCCCATGGTCCCAGAGAGCTGCTCTGCACATCTGCTATGATTCTGTGTGGAAGCTGAACATGTGCACAGAGCTTCCACACCAGACCTGTGGAGGAGCAGGAACAGTATTTATTTATTCATTCCAGAGGAGAGTTACAGCCCCTTTATCCTCCCAGAGCCTGCAGCAGGTCTGCTATTAGCCCAGCAAGTGGAGTGTGAGCTCAGATCTCTCCGCCTCCCTCGGAGGGCAGCAGGGGCTCAGTCCTGGTGGCAGCTCAGCAGAGCCCAGGGACATTCCCAGAGGGAAGGTGGGCCCACCCCAGCTGCAGAGATCCTGACAAATTCAGGCTGCTGCCTCCACAAACCTCCTACTTCCTCTCTTCTGTATCCAGGGAGGGATTTGGTGTTCTGTGACAGTGCCCAGACAAGAGAGGCAGACACTTCTGAGTGTCTCAGTTGCACCTCAGGTATTTAAGGGGTTGGCACTAAAGAAGTGGGGGATCTCTAAAGCACAGTCTTCCACCTCCCCACTTCCCAGCCACAGATATTAATAGTTAACAGTAAAATTTATACTCCTTGAGAATTGAAATTATACGGACACCCAGTTTGCTCTAAGGAGTTATTTACAAATACTAGAATTATTTAATCCACCTCAGCAAAACAGGTATTGGTTGTCATAGTAAGCAAAATCCTGCAGTTCCTTCTTGTGGGATTTCCCCTTTCCTGATCCTGAGCATTTTTAAGCCTGGGCTCTTGATTTGATATTTGTTAGGTGTGTGCTATGGGTTTAAAGAGTATTAAGTGTCACAAACCTCAACCTGGTCCTGAATGGTTTGTGTTCACTGCAGTGTTTTATCTGACATCTCACAGGGCCATTCAAGATCTTGCAATAACTTTTAAATGGTTTTTTGTTTGTTGGTTGGCTTCTAAATTCCAAATCAGGGAATCTGGCAAATTGTAACTTACAATTCTAAGTTCCAGCTTTGGACAGACTTACAGCACAACCCAAGGACCTTTTGAAATATCTCCACTGCAGTGTCATCCTTCTTCTCCACCTGAGGTCACCCACAAGTGTCCCCCAAATGGCCATGGCTTCCCAGCCCTTCCCTGCTGCTGGAATTCAGCCCTTGCAGGTGCTGCCTGTGACTTTTGGACCTGAAATTCTGCCAGTCACTTCCACAGCCTCTGAGGTTTCCAGCTCTATGTTGGGAGATTTTCCCCCATGCTGGGTTTTTTTTTGGCCATTTTTTATCTTACTTCTAGTATAGAAAGGAATTTTGTCCAGCAATCTGCAGCAATTGTTTAATTACACACCAGGTTCTTTAAATGGACAGTCTCCACAGCCTCCATTGTTCCTCCAGTTCAGTACAGATATCCACACAGAACTTATTAGGAAAATCCACAAGACTTTCTCTTTATTTATGAGAAAAGCAATGACATTAGATTACGAGTTATATTTAATTTGTCCAAAGAGGAAGAGCTGCTGAGTGGTGTTGTATTAAGGCAGTATCACACAGGTGGTCACAGGCATCAAAGTTCTCTGACCTGCAGCAGTTCCTCTGGCTCTGAAGCCATGGCGATCCTCAGATTCCTGCCTGCATGAATCATTCCTGCTGTTATTCACCTGAAGCACAAGTAAAATTCATCCCTGTCAGGCCATGAAGAAGATATTGCTTCTTGGGGATGTATAAAATATATTTTCTCTATGTCAAATGTGTAAGTATGTTTTCCTCTCAGATTATACCTGTATGACACTAATTTCTACACTGTGTATTTAAAATCTTTTTGGTGATGATCCCTAGAAAAGTCCTCCCAAGTACCTGACCCCTGGAGCAGGGTGTCTGTGAGTTCCTATTGCATGTCTAGAGGTCTCTGAGAGTGTGAGAGCCCTGCTCCTGTTTATCTGCTCTAGTGGAACATCTCTCTGTGAAGTCTGATTCAGAGCTTGGTGGTTTTGTTTCCTCCATAACCTTTTGCTCTGACACAACCTTGTCACCAGAATCACCTCATGGAGTGCCCCTTAATGGCTATAAGGCATATCAGAATTACAAGAATTTAAGACAATTTGCAACATTTTGCAGAATTGAAGCTTGTGGAAACAATGGCCATAGGTCCAGGCATAGCTGAAGTTTTGTTCTAAGGGCTTCTGTTCGTTTGACAGTTTGTTCAATGCCATTGCTCTGCTGTATGAAGTGAAAGGTCTTGTCAGGGAGGGAAAAGATCCAAGGAACTGAAAGCCAACCAGCTTCCTGTACCCCTGGAAAAATAGCAGACTTCTCATATGAATAACCATTAAGCTGCATCCATCTTTCTGTGGTTCAAAAATAAGGGCAGGACTTGATTGAATATCTTTGTGATTATGGGTTTAACCTTTAATGATTCAGAGCAAAAATATCTCTCCAGGGTCTCAATTTAGAAAGAAATGCTCCATCATCTCCCATGAACAACCCCTGTAAAGTGAAATTTGGTATTCCCCAAAGCCTCTGGAAAATCCCCTAAGCAGACAGGCAAAACTACAGCCATGAATTCTCCTGCACAGGACAGTTTGGTGGATTTTATTGCTTCCCAGATCTTTAACTACAGAACATTCCTTTGTAAGTCTTCACTGACCTTTCATAACCCTGAGTTTGGATTATATTATTGTTTCTATCCCTGATTAACTGACTGCAGGTTTATTCTTTAATTTTAAGGGCAGGCAAGAACATGGAAATACAGCTGAAGCTGCTGGGAACTTGAAGCATGGAAATAGTAGAAATTCACCTCTGATGTCAGAGTGAAGCCATTTTACAGGAGTCACATTGTACATTGACAGAACACTCCCAGGCCTGTGAAATTAAACATTTGCTGGAAATTCTTTTACTATGGTTTCATTTTTCAAATCTGGCCTGCTGACAGCACATGGCAATGTAATGTATGAGAAGGATGTAATGTATGTAAATGTAGAGTAACAATGGTGACAGGAAAGCAGATTATTGTGCTCTTTATGTTTGTGTTGTCCTGTGAACATGAGATACACAAGAATACAAATTTAATTAAGATTTGCCTGAGTTTTTTGACAAATCCAGCTGTGCTGCACCAGCCCCACCAGTGCAGCACATGCTGGCCAGAGGTGCTCTGCAGGCAGGACAAACCAGAGGGCAAAGCCATATCAAGAACACAAGAAACAAACCCTTGCATTTGCTGCATGACTTGCTAGAAAAAAACCCCTGATTTGTTCCATTTTCATGAGAATGACCTCTGGGACATGAAGGTGTCACAGTTTTTGTAAGACAGGAGGAAGGTTGACCCACCTGAGAAACTGGGATAGAGCTGCTGTTCACTCCCACTGCCTGCAGGAGTGGTGTGCTGGCAGTGATAAAAAATCAGTGCTCAGAGGACAGAGGCAATGAGCCCCATTGCTGAGCCTGCAGATTGCATTTCTCCCTCACTGTTGCTGAATGTTGAGCCTATCTAGTTTTGAAGAAAGTCTCATTTTGTTGGTAAGGTAAAAAAAAGCCCAACCTCTGTCTCTGTTTTCACAGATTTAGGAGATTTAAATTCAGCCCGTCTGTGAAACTTCATAGAAGAAGAAAAACTTCCCACAGCTCATCTAGAACTTAAAAGAGGTATTTGCTCATTCCATTGATGTTTTACACTCTCCATGTGTGACAATTCCCTCCACTGATCTCCCCCAGTGGTCCCAATTTCAGCAGTGAATTGTTGCTATCACAGAAGCCACCTGCATGGGGAGATGTAGAATAACTTCTGGAGAAAATCTTATGTCATATGGAAAATCTTTGAAAGCAAGTGACAGGTGTTTAGGTTATTACAAAAGGAAGGATAAATCCTTCCTTTATACACTTTTTGGGCACTGTTAGAAGAAATGCTATAAACAACCACCCTCAGAAGTGTGCTATCCTTGCTGCTCAGTAGCAGCTACCTGGAAAGTTTTTACCTTTTTTCCCCTTGTTGCTGTAATTGCACATCAGGAGGGCTGTGGAACAGAGCTGCAAAAGGCTGCCACTAACAGGCCCTGAAAACATGGGAATAAAGATCTTGTTGAGGTGCCTGACTGGAGCTCTTTGAGGAAGAGGAGCTGGGGAAAGGTGGGGTTGGAAAAGCACATTGTGGGGCACGAGGGAGGTATGGAGACAACTGTTCAGGTAGATCTGAGTGGCATGAGCTGCCTGCTGGATTAAAATGTGTCAGGGTAAACCCCAGCAGTGCAGAATCCATGCCAGGCACACCAGGAGGTCTGGCTTTGGTTCTGGTCTGGAGAGGAGATGCTCTGGTTACAGTCAGACACCTCTGGGGACTCTTTGCTGAAGGGCAAACACACACCAGAAGTACCTTTGTCTTAATTCAGGTCATGGTGGAATAATCAGGATGATCCATAGGGGAAACCTTGCGTGAAGAATGGCACAATTCTTCAATTAATTACTTTCTATTTGTGCCTGTGAGATGACTGCAGCTCTCCCTCAGCCTCTGAAGGCACTGTAGATGTACATACAGCAGCTGCACTGCTGTGAGAAGAAGGATCCTTGTCTCCTTCCATGAGCAAAGTCTCCTTAAACATATAAAAACTTCAAATGCTTCCAGCAGGTGATAAAACTCAACAAAGAACCCCTTAACTCTACTCCTGTGTATTATATATATTATATATATATATTATATCTGTGTATTTGTGAGCTGCCTTCACCAGCAGCATCCTCTCTGAGTCAATAAAAATTGAAGCAAGTTTATAAGTGTTATCGCCTCCAAAAGGTGTTTAATGAGAGTGCCTTTCCTAACCTGTGACCAATCCCAATAATCCCACTGCTTCCCTGCACCAGGCACTGCACAATGCATAAATGAGCAATTGCATTCACACTGTTTGCCTGAAGGTTTTCAGCATCTGTGGATCTACTCGTGTGCCTTAAGAGAAAAGTACTCCAGCAAGTAAAAACATGAATGTGTCCTTAAAATTGCCCTTCTGGAATTAGCTCAGCCTATTTGTAAGAATTCTTTCAACTTAGCACATGCTTCATCTTCAGCTCAGAGTGTTAGCCAAGCAATAATCAGCACTCAGCAAGAATTAGAAAGCCGGTTTGTCACAGTGAGGTCATGGGGAAGATTATTCCTGCTTTATGACTCCATTTATAATAAATATTCCATAGCCTGTCATGGAAAGGATGTAGAACATATTTATACTTCCAACCTCCCTTTTCACATAAAATTTATCAACTTGTCTGGTGAATTCAATAGAATCCTATTCCCTTTTGTCACTTTTTACATGCCTTCTGGCTCAGGAGAACCAATAATCTTCATCAGAGTGCAACAGAGATTTTGTCTGCCTTTGAAAGTTAATGTGGCCCAGATCTAGATTAGCAAAGGTATTTAGTTATTTCTCTTTCAGGTAGAATATAACTGCATAAATCTTCTCAGAGTCAAGTCAAACATCTGATGCACTCACCTCACATTTAGGCTGCTTATTACCATCTGTTGAGGTATCAAGATTCAATTTCACAACATCATCTTGCTCCTATCCAAGTATTTATTGCCAGATAAGCGTGGGCTTGGGAAGTCAGCCTACAGGACAGTGCAATAATGCCTTTGTCCTCCTCTTTCAGAAACACTTGAAGGAAAATCCAGTGCATTTCTCAGAACAGAAACATTCCCTTCTCTGAAAAAAGGCAACAGGAAACATGAGCTGTGTCTCAGGACGTGGCAATGAGACATTTGAGTCTGCACAGGGAGGGAGCCAAGGCCACTGGGGTAACCCAGGGAGGGAGGCTCCAACAGCACATCCCCACCTCCAGATGGTCAGAATGCAGCAGAATTCACACAAAATTTCCCTGTGTCCTCAGATTCCCTAAGGAAATATGCCAAAGGAGCTGGTTGTGGTATTTTTACCCAGACCAGGGACTCCTCACACTGGGCATACCCTGGAGAATATTTGGAGAGCAGCACGTGCCAGTGCCAATCTCCTGCCTGGTGTTGCCAGCCTTGGAAGAAAAGCTCAGGTTCCTTTCTTTTTCACTCTGTATATGTTAGCAGCACTGAGGTGATGATACAATATTAAAAATAAAACAACAAAATAAATCAGTCTGAGGAATGTGTTATATAATTCAGGACCCAGACCACTGAAATGTTATAGAAAGGCAGGAGAGAAAACATGTCAGCTAAAGTTTCAACAGGATGGTATCTCAGAAAGGCTTAGAGCATGGAATTGGCCAGAAAACAGGAAAAGCATTTATTTACAGCACATGAAGACACATGTTGTACCTGTATCCACTCTAAATATATAACGAATATTTAAATGCACATTGTTGAAACAAATTGAGTGTAGACAGTTATTTCTTTTTACAAAACATATGGGAATGATCATGATGGAATTACTCTTTCCAGAAAGAAGTTTTGAGGGACATCCAATTGTACTCCAATAAAATAATTGCTTAGAGAGGAAAAAACCAAACCAAACCAAACCAAACCCAGCAATTTTTTTCTCGTAAGAAAGTTTCTAATCCTACAATTTTTGCTCCCATAACTCTTACACAAATGGCTTCACTGAAGTCTACTGCATAAAGAAGCTTTCTTAAATGAGTGAAAAATGATAATAAAAAAGCTAGTAACATAATTTAAGCCTCTCAAAGAAACAAATTTGTCTTGAGATGGTAAATGAGAGGTTTGTCTTGAGAAATAACTTGCATATGGATTTTTTTTTCCTCACCAGCATTGCAATTGCTGCAAGGGTTGTGTGACATATCACAGGTGAGCTGATTCAATGCCTGGAGCCTTTAACTGTTTCACAAAAAGAGCTAACAGAGGAAATGAGTGCACCTGCCCTTGAGGGGAGAGAGGACAAGGATGATGGAAATAGAGAGGAAGAAAGATTCCACCCCCCAAGGCTGAGAATCTGTTAAAATCTCATATAGCTTCGAGGAGCCAATTCACACAATTGTTATATCAGGACAATAAATCAGAGAAAGGCTGAATGAATGGATGAACAGCTAAAAAAGAACCACACTGAGAACAGACCAGTAACCCCATCTAGGTGTTGAAAGATGTTGGGATTTGTATTTTAAATCTTTAAAATGACCATCTTGCCCTGGCCATGGGGAGAGAAGCACCCTTATTTCCATCTCCCCATCTTTTGTCAAAACACACATCCCCTCTCAGCTGCAGAGCTGACCTGGGTCATTTTCCATGGCCTCTCCTAAAAGCTCCTGACACCAGCACCTGGTCATCACCTCGGGCTGTCTCTTGCCTTTACAGAAGTCACTCCTCGTTTTCCATGTGCAGGAATTGTCAGCATCACATCATGCAGTTCACTGGACATCTCCATCATTATTCTAAGCAGGATTCTATGACATTTTAGTGGTTTTGCTTTGGGCCATTTCAGTCCTTTAACCTAAGGCTGTCAGCAAACCCAACAACAGGCTTTGCATTCTGATTTATACACACCCATACACAGATCTCCACCTCACATGGAAAATACTGGTGTTTATGTGAAAAAAAATGTCAAGTGAGCTTAAACCCACCAGCTTTATATGCCTTTCTGAGGCTGCAGCACTGTAAAACTCTCAGCATGGTGTGTAAAGCAGTCAGCAGCTCTTGCTGTTTAATTGTCCTTTTCCTCAGCCACTGGAAGGGGGCACTGGCATCTCCGTGCCACAGCTGGGCAGACACAGGCAAGCAGTTTGTGTCCCTCCTGAAGTTACATCTGCTTTAGAATGAGATCTGCTCAGAACTCAGGAAAGTCACCTTAAAACCTGTCTACAATCCTATTCAGGAAAATAATGAAAAAGTAGCAAGAGGCAAGCCAGCTGAAAACTGAGAATAAGGATTAAAGTGAGAATAAAGATTAAAAACTTGCAAAACTTTAAGATATGAGCACTGAAGAAAGAACTGAAACAGGCAGTAGGTAACATATCTTTGGTTAAGATGGACTACACAGTAAACCTGTCATAAAAGCCTTCTGCAAACCCATGAACAACTATATTTTTAAAAAATCCAATAAGAAACAGTGAACATGAGCCCAATCCAGTATAACTAAATACTATTTCTTGTTGATGTAAGCTCTGTAGCCAGCTGAGTGTGGTGCTCAGTTAAATCCCTGGCACTTAGCAGCAGTGAGAGAAGTACACAATGCAATCTTGGAAGGCAGGCAAAGACAGATGGAAAGGGACAATAAATGAGCCAGTGACTAGACAGACAGAAAATTTCACCCAGCATTTTATCTTCCATCTGCTTCTCCTTATAACTGTACCTTTACAAAACCAGATCTCCGTTCCTGACACTGGAAATGGCACAAGTAGTGTTTATGACAAGGAGAATGTGTTTAAACACACAAAAAACCCAAAACAACAAAATGAAAATCTGAAGGTAAGCATTTGAGAGCAGACACTCTCAAGAAAGATTTCTTTAAAATAAAACATTCTTCTGTTTTCTTTGTTTTCCCATATCATTCTTTAATCTGCCCCTTAAAGGGGGGCCTGAAGAACACTTAGAAATAAGCAGAGAAGTGATGAAAGAAGGAAAGATGCAGCTTTGAAACAGTAAAATATGTTTCTTTTTGTTCCACTCTCCAGCATCCCCTGCAGCAATAGTGGGGAGCAGTGAGGAATGTGCTGGGGAGGGAGTTTGGCTACAAGTCTCAGTTCCAAAAAGTACATTTTTGCATGGCACAGAGTTTATCATCCTTCCCATCAGGTCTGGTGATATTTGACAGTTACATGTTTACATATACTATGTTAGCTTGAAACCCTGTAAATCATATTTCCTTTAAATTTAAATTGCTCCTGAGGGGCAGAAGGGAGGAACAAAACACCCCAAGTAATTAAAAGCTTGGTAGTGGATGAGTTTCCAGGCTCAATAGACTGCAAGAGTCAGTGAAATTCTGTTACAGGTCTTCTATGTACCACGTCACCACAGATATTGCAAAGATACAGAGGGTAAATATTTGCTTCTGTTGTCAAATGTGCAGGGAGAGCTCGAGAGCAAAACTTTATCTTCCTCTGCATAGCAAGAAATACTTTGCTACCTAATATAAAGTTAGTTCTTCAAGAGATGAGTGATAGACAAAGCATCCTTAGGGCTGAAGGGACATTTATAATGCAGCCCTGGATTGCTTCTACAAAACCAAACAGCCCCAACATGCTGCACTTCAGGAGCTCTGCCTTTCCATCTACATCACCCTGCACCTACTGTAGCTCTCACCTTCCAGCCCCATTTACCAGACTCAAGGAGAGTATGAGAAAAACCATTTCCAACAGGATTAGCAAATTTAGAATCAATGGGGTTTATTGATGCAGAGGACAGAGGGATTTCTGGTAGCAAAAGAAAGCATACACCTCCACTTCGAGCTCCCACTAATTTCGATTTCTGACTTAAAAGCAGCAAAACACTTCTGCCTTGTCCCTGGTGAGCAGTTCTTAATGAGAATGGAGTTGGCATGGAGCACCAAATCAGTGCAACAAAGGACACTGTTCCCTGGCACTGACATAGAGAGGTTTTTTATGGCAAAACCATACTGATTTCCAGAGCATTCTGTACTCAAGCATTTCAGACTTAGCAAGAATTGCAGCACTGAATTTTATCAGTTATGTCAGTTTGATTGGGTTGTATTCCAGCTCCAGAGGTGCCAGCTATACAGTAATATTTTATTGCTTGTGTTGCTGACAAAGACTGTATCATCTAGCTCTGGAAATGTACTTAGAGGGCTGTAAATAAAAAGGAAATTTTGCAGAACTAATATTGCAGGTTGTGAATGGCAAGGGGGCACATTTACAGTAGAACACTGATAGCACTTTCTGGCTATTTTAGCAATTGGATAACGATGGATGGAGCTCCAGCAGCTTTGCCTTGGGTCTCAAGGGAGATCAGTGCATATCCTAGGGAACACCCTGTTCAGTAACTATAAAATAAAGTCTCTTGATTTAATATCAAAATTAAATACTGAAGACACTGATTCTGCTGAGCAGGAACTTTGCACAGAGCACATTGTAGCACCTGGACAGCACAGGGATGGTGCTTCTGGAGAGATATCCTGACCTGCATCTACTGCCCACAGCCACCTTTTAGCACATGGTTTGTTTGGCAGGATCCCAACCAGGACCAAGCCAGCCAGGGTTTATTCAGCTCATGGTGAAGAGCTCCTCTGAGACACAGGGCTGCAGTGCTTGCATTTCTGTGTTGTGCTGAGCCTGCTCCAGCCCTGCTCCAGCTGATAGAAGGATTCCTGCTGCCCTCAGCACGCCCTGGATCAGTCACCCCTCGGTGCAGTGAGGGGCAGTGGCAGTGTTTGAACACTGAAGTTCTTGAACAACGTGGATAATTCACAACTGAAGGAACACATAAAAGACAGAGCTGTGTTCCCTCCCTTTCAGTGCTCATGTTACAGTCTGTGACAAAAAAACCCCGCCAGGTTCTCCAAGCCATTGAGCAACCCTCCTTGCTTTTGCATTCTTTTGTTCCTGGAATAAAAAAGTCAGACAAAAATATCAGCTGCATCGTCTCAATATTAAACAGCTACTTCAGACAAGGACAGCCTTATTTTTTCCAATACTTAGCACTTCAGAAGTGAGTTGTGTTGAAAGATGAAAAGAATCAACCATTTCATTTAGTGAAAGACAAAATCCTAGTTAAAACCTGTCTCCATTTCAAGCTTGTCCCTGGAATCACACAAGGCCATGCACTGCCTTGATTGTGGACCAGGAGTAGCAGTTCTCTGCAGAGACTCAGCTGAAAATGTCCCAAATATCACCTCATTTTAAATATCTTTAAACTTGCTAAATGCTGAATACTTTAAAAGCAATTTCAACTGATTTCTCACCACCAAGACACGTGTCTAAAATTGTTATTGCTTCTAAAATAGGCACAATACAAGTAGGACTGATTTCCTTTGTGACTGCAGTTTTCTGATCTGGTGTTTTGTCACACCAGTTCTGTGCTTAAATGCATTAGTTCTGAGCAGGAACTCTGACTGAGAGATCATCAAGCACTGGAAGTGCCCAGGGGCCAAGAGGCTGTATATACAAACGGGATTTTGCATGTCTTTGGCTTTTTTTTCTTTTTTCTATTCATAAGTCCCTCTGTAATATAACATGGGAAATTTCAGTTACACTGCCTCCTTTGTCCCTTCCAGCAGCCAACATTTTCCCTTTATTGTTTAGCAGAGCAGTGCCTACGTTGGGTGACAGTGGCACAATCAAAGCTGGCCACATTGTGAGCCAGATTGGAAATGAAGGGGAATTCTATGGATATAAGAGCGTATTTTATTTTGGGCTTTGGCTTTCTTGGTGCCTATTTTTTTCTTTTAACATAGGATGGCATCATCATGAGAATGACATATCCTGGAAGACTGTTTCAAAAGAATGAGGGTGACAGGCTACCCATGGAAACAATCTACTTGAGGTATTTCCTAGCAATCTTATCACTGTCATAGCAAAATTTCAATGTGTGAGGCAGATAAATATGGATGGCAACTGAGCTGCAAATTGACCTTGTAGGCTTGGGATAGATTTAGTCACTGCTGCCAAAAAAATTTTCAGGTACATCAGAGATTTGTGCCCAGGGGTCCTCTTCTTACCCAACTAACTTGTAATCACAACTGTCAGCTTCAGAACATTATGTGACCCTGTGGAGTGTAATGTGACTCCACCATCTGAATGTGCAATTCGTTAGACAACTGCAGCATGCTCAGTGGGAGCAGCCTGTGAGACAACAGTGATGGATAGAAGGAGATGAGAGAACAGGTTAAAGGGTCCCTGCAGTGGTTTTGCAGGTCTGGGAGTAGGTGTGCATGTATTAAGTGCTGATGTGCCTCCTCACACACCTCTGAGAAGATCATCTGGGTGCTGTGAAAACCTCAGCAGTAACAGAACCTGACACCTATCTCTTCCAGTATCAGGGTATAACAATGATTGGCCTGCACTTTAATAAGCCTTGCCACTCCTTGTTTATCAAGGACATCATGCTTGGAAAGAACACCTTGCTTGATTATAACCTGGCAGTGAGAGGTGTGAGCAGCCCTCCTCACAGCACTTTACCCATTACCCACAGCACCTCTCATCCCATGCCAATCACTCTTGTGGGAATCATTCTAATTGTGTAAGGGGGTTTGGACACTACTAACCTGTGTCTGGTACAAGAAGGGTTGATTTATTAGCCCTCTCCCACTTATACTTGTTTTAACCTCCAGTAGTCCAAAAGGAATCTATTGATTTAGTTAAGGACTCTATGTAAAACTGAACCCTTAGGCAATGAGACTCCTTGGCAGGCTCTCACTGCCTTATCAGTCACACTTTTTTTTTTTTTTTTTTGTTATTTAGGTCTAATTTTACTTCCCCTGTCCATTTTGCCCCATAAATTCTTCTTGCTGAGGTGGGCACTTACAGAGAAAGGCAGTGCTGCAATTGAGAGAATCAATACTTCCATTGCAGGGTACTTACAGTGCTTCATTCTCTTTGCATCCTGTGCCCTTCATATGTCAGGGACAGGGATCAATTATGAAGATCTGTCGGGTTTGTTATTACATGAGAACATTTATTCTGTTAAGAGGATAAAGCAAAGTCAGCAAGCCAAGAACATTTCAACTACAGTTTCCAAGCCTACAGTTACAGCCTGTTAGAAAGACAAGAATATTTCCTTTATTCTAAACTCACATAACAAAGGGACAATTCTCTTCAGCCTGACTGCTGAAGAAATGTAATTGAGAATCACAACACAGAGCTTGAAAATATCTGGAAAAATTTTTCTAGTGGTGTTTTTGCCTAAAGGCTTTTCCCCAAAGCCTCTCCTACATGACAAAAAGAACACAAAAGAGCTAGAATAGCCCATTTTTGTACTGGACCAAGAGCATTACTTCATTTTCCATGGCTGGCCCAGTTCAGGCTCTCAGGGAATTACCAGCAGGGCAGGCAGGTGTGCTCCTCTTGCCCCTCTCTAAGACAGTGTGAACTTGAATTTGCCCAAACTAGCAAATGTCCAAGTACACTGCAACAGACAGAAAGAAAAGCAGCAAGTGTGAGCAGAACCTGGCTCCCACATCTCCAGGAGCTTGTTATTAGTGTTATTAGCTGGAGTACTGTAATTGAATAGGCTGGACACATTAAACTTGCAAACACATTCAGCTGCTGACTAACAAAACTCTTGTTCCACACATGTACAACCTGATTCAGGCAAGGGCAAGGTTGGAGACAGGCTTTGTTCCTTAAGGTTTTATGGTTTTGCTTTTCTTTACAAGATAAAAGGCAAAGACAAGAGCAGAATTTCTTATAGTGATTTTCAACTAATGCTTTGAAGGTGAATTCTGAATATTTAAACTCTTCCTCACAGTGGGAATTCTGATATTTGTACCCACTGCCAAGGAAGGATCTTTTGCTATTAAAGGGATTGAAAATGAAAGTGAACATACTGCAGAGTCTGGGAGAGATGCCAGAGCTGCACGTTCCCTGCATAGCTAAGAACAGGGTACAGTGCAAGTGCTGCATGGTGAAGATGTTATCTACTCTCAGCAAAACACCTCAGCCTAATTTGGAAAGGACCACGTTGAGGGGAAAATGGCTTTTTATTCTGTACTTCCATTCAGCAGTGATTTAAGGAGCTAATTAGTGCCAGCATTTGAGGTCCGGATCCTGAATAAGCTTGAGTGCCTATTAGCTCTTGCATCTCCTGCCAGCTGCAAGGGTGTGAACCCTGACTCTGCTGTGACAGGAACAGCCCTACATGTGGAGCCTTCCCTGGCTGACCAGAGAGAGGAAACCCAGCACCTGGAGAGCAATTCACACTTGTGCTCAGCCCTTGCAGGCACCAAAATAGATACAATTGTGGGAACATGAAGAGGAATTTAACTTCAGGTACTGAACCCAGAAAGGTTTAAGTTATTTCAAAGCCCTATATTGGATATCGCTTAACATTTAAAGTCCTGAATCAAATTGTTTCCATTGAAATCCATTAGGTGCTAAGGATCTGCTTGGAGTTATATATAATACCATCACCACCCTTTAGCTCCTGAGCTAAAGAATGACACTTAAAATAGGCTTTTCTCTGTCATTCTGCTTTATGGGACTCAAGGCACAAAATATCATCTCAGACCACAAAGACCCAATACTTCTTCTAGCCCAGCATGCTCCTGGCTAGACCTACACACTGGTCTGTGCTATTTCCAGGGCCAAATTTCCTTCTCACTACAAATTCAAACTCCACAAAATGCAGCAAAGATTTTTCCAGACATATGGGTCAGAATGCATTTAAAGTTGAACTTCTCTTGTTTCTTGTTATTCTCCCATATGTCTCACGTACAGCTTTCTTTTCAAATGTGAACAGTCTTTAAATATGTATTTGCGTATATGAAACCAGAGTTTGCATCTTGCTCTGCCTGTGACCCCGTGACACTCGTGGTGCTGCTCCTGTGCTGAGCCTGCTGCTGTGTTACACAGGCAAGGTCAAAATTCAGGAGGAAAGAAATGCAATTCTAAATCTTTTATGCTTATCTACGTTTGTAATTCCAGTCATGGATCCTATCTGTTTGTAAATTCCAAAGCAAAGTACCTGTGAACTTGCTAAGTCAGAGTGGATATGCTCATCTTTTCCTTGCTACATAAAATGAGACACATACCAGGCAACAGTGGACTGATTAAGAGTCTCTCCAGCAAAATGAAAGAAGATAGGTCTTGTTATCAACTTGGCTGCTGACTCTTGACAGAGGCAGGAGTGTAAGGTGCATTGAGATGCTTATGAGATTCCTGCCCTCTATTATGAGAACTTTCAGCAGTGCTTTTATGCTGAAAAGTGACTCTGAATAAATAGCATTGTGAAGTTCCAAATTTATTTTCTCTCAAAATCTTGCAGAATAAATTTGCCCACTTTACAGGAAAAGATGCATTTTCTCTTGCTGACAACCCTGCAAACTCTGAAAGTCACAGCTGTGTTCTCCTTTAATTGTTGCTCTCCTGAAATGGTGTCTTAGTTAAAATGCCATTGTTAATGTAACAGAGAAAAAAAATTTCAATACCTTCAGAAAGAAGTCCCTTAAAAGGCCCTTAATATAAAAAATCCCAATGCACATCCTTAGATTACAGTAAAGCTATATCCATATCTAAGGGGGAGGGGATACAAAGCACTCTGGGATTTGAATTCTCTGAATCATAAAGATTCATCATAAAAATCTAGTTATGAGGATCATTAAAAAAATGAGCTTCAGAGCATGAAATGTTACAGACATTTGCAGTCTTTTAGAAAAATAGTGTCTCATTCAAGATCAGATTTTAAATCATCCTCTCTAAGTTGTCTGAATGCCAACTTCTCGCAGGCAGGTTAAGCAGATGTGAAGAAATGTTGGCAAATGTGTTTCAAAAGTGTGATGTAATGCATCCAGCACTGGCGTGTCCTGGTCTTCTCTTCTCAGAAGGGGATTAGGGTCACACTTTGACAGACCTTTCATTTTTAAAGATGCAGAAAAATACCTAATGACACTTTTGAAGAACTTTATTATCTCGCTCTTGTCAAAGTCCTTTAAAACTCAGAAGCATCTCAGCTGTTTTGAAAATTCCAGGAGTTACTGAGCATGGCAAGTGCCCAAATGACTTTAAAAGTCTAATCATCAGTGCCTGTAAATAGCTGGCAAAAGAACATGTAGAACAGACCCCTTACAGATTTAAAGCAATAGATAAATAGATCACACAATGTAATGGGATGTTTTGCACTGCTCTGACTCTGCTCCTTTTATTAGGACAGATCACATGATATGATCAAAGCTGACTGACTGTAGGATACAGCTGTATGTGAGAGGATGAGACAGATCCTCTCACAGGATCTGTCGTAGGGCCATCAGGCCCTACGTAAATATGTAAAAGCCATAGTAACATTTCCTGTTTGTAAACTTGCTGGGATGTCATGATCCACCTTTTGTTGGAGCATTTCAGGGTTTTGAATAAGGAATGAGCAGAGTAGTTTGCTGGTTTTCACCAGCATGGTCCCAGCAAATCTTTGCCAGAGGTGCGCGTGAGCTCCTTCTTGGGAGCAGGATGAAAGGACCCGTGAGAGAGCAGACTGGATGTGGTACTTTCCATGGATCACTTCCAGGACTCTCAATTTGAGTTCCCTGGATTTTTCCTTTCAACCAGCACCTAAAGGTCACTGCAATGAATGTGGGGCATGGTTTGTGGAAAGTGCATTTACCTGCTGATCTGGGTTCTAGATTTTCAGGAAGTTCAGAGAACTTTTCTGAACAGCTAATGTGAGATTGGAGAGGATTAAAAAATATCTATTAATTTATCCTTTTGTAGCAGGTCACATTCTAATTTGTTCATGCCATTCTACAGCAATGTTGTTTTGAACTTACACTGCCATATATTTTATTTTTATTGGTCTGCTGTTAAACCAAACATTTTGAACTCCCTCAGAAACTTTGGGCCACAGGAGAAGTGGGATTAGATCAAAATGTCAACATGGCATCAGGGGCATCCTTGTTGGGGTACAAATAGAGATGTGGACAGCAAAGATCCCTTTGCCCTCCTCACTCCCTTTGTATGGATATGAATATTCCAAGCACTAGTTCTCAGTAAAGCCCTTGGATAAATCAAAGGATTGCAAAATGCCTCTTTTCATAGATGTATGGCCACTTCTTCTCAGGGTCAGCTCTGGCCCTGTCCCTTTGGAACGTGCATTTGTTGTTCAGTGTTACAGAAGAATCTTCTCCACAGATTCTGAAGTAACACTAGAGGGCAATGATGCACGAGATATTCAGGATTTCTGAGCCTGAGAATATCTGACATGGGCGGTCTCCATTTGTTAATTCATAGTTTGCTTCATGTGTTTGCTTTAATTTAGGAAGGACTTGGGCTGGGGTAGGAAAAGAAGAAGAAAACCTTCACAGACACCCAAAAATTAACAATCACTTGCTTTCACAGTGTTGTGGTTTTCTTAAAAGAAAGTGAGGAACCCTTTTGGGAAGGAGATCTGCATACAGGGGAGGAGGGGAGGGGTGTCTCTTCCAAACAAAATATTAAAAGACATTTTAAAATCCCTGAATTTGTTTTGAATTTTGCTGAATCACTGACAGCAAAAAAATCTCCTGAGAAGGACAGAGGAGGGAAAAGGAAAAACAGATAAAACAAAAAAGGGAAAGAAAGGTAGAAGGTAAGAAAAAAAAATATAGAGATAGGTAACATAAAAAAAAATTCTCTCTCCATTAGAGGTATCTTACCTGCACAACAAAAAGATTGTATTTTCCCTTACTCTGGAGTCTCCCCATAAGGTTATTTCTTTAGAGGCAGTTGATCTGTAAAGTGGCACTTTGGTAAAGGAGGGGAGGAGAGGTTTGGTTTGGTTCTCAATCTGATCTGTCACATTTTCAGAGTGTCTTGGGTCACACACTTTTCTAACAACTGCTCTTCCTCAGACTGCTGTGAGAAAAGGATATTATCTAAAGCTTGGACACTGTATGGTGCTGGAAAACAAACCAAACATCTTTGCATCTTGCTGCTTTCAAGTCTCAATAAATCCAAGGAACCTGGATGGCTTTTTGTCTTGAGTGTATGTCTCTGGTGATTAGCATCTTCAGGGTGCACTCAGACATCAAGAGAAGGTTTTGCCTCAAAAAAAAAAAAAAAAAAGCTTTCTTTTAGGATTGCCAAGTGCAAAATTAATGATTCAGGATTGAGTCTGGAAGAAAGAGATGTAAGTGTGAAGTGAACCTTTAATGGTCTGCAAGAGGGAGTGACTGCTTAGAAGTTTTTATAGCACTGCACTTCCTGCTACTGGGGTAATAATAACAGCAGTAACAGTAATAATGCCTGTCTGTGATAGCTCACTTCCCATCAGCACAACACAAGTAATTATGTTCATTGCTTATCTTAAGGCAAGTGTTACCGAAGACAGGGATATGATAATGTGGTGTTTGCTGCTATCTGTGGTTTTAAGCAAAGTATCAGGACTGGTTTCTTCTGCTGTACTGAGGCAGGGAAGGACCAAATATCAGAGGAAGCTGTTCTTGAGCACCCATATTTTAGACAGATCAGCTCTTTATAGGTGAGGGGGCGTCATATCATGGCCACAGAGGATGTTTGGCTCCTTTGAGCAGAGAAAGAGTGTGTTTGTGGCATTTAAAATCTCACCATTTCTGCTTTCAACTCTGCAGCACTGGAGAGGCACGAGACCACCTTGGTACAGCACATTATTGATGGGTGATGATGCCTATCTGTTCAAGCCAGGCACTTTAAAAACAGAAGGTGATATTGTTTTTAAGAACAGGAATTAAAGAGAAGTCTTAAAATGCTCATCATTCTGAGCAGGCTTCATTTTTCCCCTCCTATAGCCAAGAGGAAATGATCATGCCACAGCAAATTAATTCAGGTCATGATAGTGCCATGGTAAAGCTAGAGGCCAATTCATGGAGATTGCTCAGAACAGCCTCTCTGTTTTTGTGTTGCATTTAATGAGCCTTTTGGTTGAAAAATTTGTTATGCTGCACTTCAATTCCAGCACAAGATGAAGATGGCTTCTGTGTTTTTGAGCCTCTCCAATATAATGACTGTGATTCCACTGTTCCTCCTTGATGTACCTGTGCTCGTGGGGCTGCACTCCCTCTGTCACTGGTAGGGTATGAAAGGGAACACTGAGGATACTCACACAGATCAGGTTTCCCTGAGGAGATCTTGCCCCTCATACCTGTGCTCTTTCTGCTAATCCAAACGTAAAGATGAAGAGTAACAATTCATTTCAGCCATGTATTATTAATTTAAAGCAGTCTAGTTTTTCTATCAGCCACTTCCTATTACCCACGTGTAATGACCCTTGCCCACATAAATCAGCCAGGAAGATTTAATTCGCTTACTGATGAACCCAGTTCTGTTCATTTCCAGCCTCCTCCTGCAGAACTGAGTACAGAACACTCAGTTTTTTCCTTGGACTTCTTGAAGAAGTAATGCACAACTAAATCCTTCAGTAAAACTTGGAAAATTTCCCTTCAGTGCCTAAATGCTGACCATTAACTGCAGGAATTTTAAGTGTTTTTCTCAATTGTATTTAGCCCTGCTCTGCTAGGTTATCCTTGATTTTTGCACTGTCCATTTTTGTCGAATGAGGTGATAATTAAACACATGCAGTCTATAGAACAGAAAGTGTGACTCAAAACTAAACCAGCAAAGGTCATGGAATAAATACATTGACAACTCGCTAAGAAAGGAGATTACCCAAAATCTTGACTTGGTGTTATTTCAAATCCCAAGACACAAGAGAGTTTTTATTCCCTCTCAATTCCTTTGTTGTTTGGGGATTTCTGTGTATTGCTTAGCTTAAATTTCTCTCAAAACCATCCAATCAACTCTGTTTACTGCTTGGTAAAATTCCCTTCTACACTTGGGTCGGTGTGTACTGAAGAAGAAGGTTATCTACACTATTAAACCTTTGACTCCTTGTCTTTTGAAGAGATCATTTTGCATTTTGCTATGGCAGAGCTGTAATTAGATCTGTTAATTAAGGACAGAATGAACTTTTTAAAAACTCTAAACCCCTTTGCATTTTTGATAAGTTTGCTTAGGTTGTTACTGACCTTCTTACAGGGTTTGCCACTGCTTATTAATTGTTAAATTTTAATTAGGCATGCTGATGAATGTGCTAGCCTCTGCAGTAAATAAAAGGTAGCTTCATTTATAATCGGATATTTACCAGTCTACACAGAAATTATCTGCTTTCCTAGAACACAGTTAATTTAACGTATTTTGATAACAGTAATTGGTGGTCTATAAAAACCAAATGCAAACAGATAAATATAATGACTCCCTGGTTCAAAGATGAAATTAGCAGTCCTAACAAACTGAGCTAGGACATGAGGGTCTTAAAAACATTCCACAGGCACTTGAACTAAACAACTTCAACAGCTGGACAGACATTCATGGTATTTTTATTGAAATTCCTTGAAAACATGTTTTCCAGGGAATATCAACACTTCTTACAGAAAAAGCAGGTCAGACTGGGGAGATAGAGGAGTAGGAGGATGAAGAAGGGGATCATCTTTTGTGCCTAAGGGAAGTGAAATTTTGCAGCACTAGGGAACAACCTGCTTTTTCCTTTGCCAGTAATTGTGTGGTGAATCCCAGTGCCTGTGGAGTCTGTAGAGTCCCACCCAGGGACTCTACAGACCAACCCACCAAGGCTGTAAAACAAAATATCAGGAAATCAAAGGGTACTGAGAATCAAAATAATTCTTTTAGATTGACCAATATCCCCATAACTGAAAGAAATATAAATTTTCTAGCCTGTTTGATTGCTCTGGTAGAATTGGTAACTACACCTTGTAAATTGGACCTCCTGCCACTTTCAGCTCTTGCCTCTGTGGAAGAGATCACAGAATCTTGTCCTGAGGAATGATATATTTAATTAGCCATGTCCATTGCCATGAAACAGAGTTAACAATCAGCAGATTCTGCCACAGCACACTCAGGTATGTAAATTTATCCCTGGTTTCAGTGCCATGACTGAACAGCAAACTGTGAAAATGCTGGAGACAGTGACTCAAGTCCTAGTTCACACGGAGGCAAGTGGCAAAAGTCACCTCTAATTCCCACACAGTTCCTGCCAAGCCTCAGAGACCAATGGCCAAATGCTCTGCTCTTATCAGGAGCCACCACCTCCATAAGGAAATAATGCTGCTTTTTAAAGGCAGTAAACTCAGTTTTGAAAGCTGAAAGAATAGGGCTCCATTCATTCACTTTCCTTCCATTGCTGATTTTCCAGCAGTTTCACTGTTTGCCTCCAAGAAAGAGCACACACGATTCACTTTTAGCTGGGAACTTTAGCACCTATCTCTTCTCAAGGGCTGAATAATCAGATAATGCTCACGTTGCCTGTATTATCAGTGCTGAAATGCTACCTACACTTTGTCAGGGCTGTTCCAGCAGGTTTAGCAGGCTGCTGGAGTGCACTGCTCAGAGCTGTGTGAGCAGTGCCAGGGGTTGCTGTCCCCTGACCATCTCAAAGCGTGTGGTCACTGCTGCCTGGTTTGATGCCAGCTCTTCAAGCACAGAGTACTGCTTTCAAGGTTCCACTGCAAGGAGCAGGGCTGGTGATTGACTTGCCAGGGTGATTTGGGGCACTGATGAAAGCAGGGCTCTTCAAAGGCTGGTACTTTGGGAGCATTCTGACAGACTGAGGGAATATTTTGCCAGTGGCGTGCCTAACTGGGCTTAAAGTGAGAATTCAGAGACAGGTAAATTAATTTTCTAGGTCCTAATAAGTATGTCTTGCCAGAAAACAAGTTTCAGCAGAATTCTGACATGGGACTCTGTGATATGTGTTTGAATATCTCCTGACACTGAAAAAAAGCCAGATTTCAGACAGTGTTTGAGCAACCTGTCTGCTGTTAACCCTGGTTTATCCACAGATGTTCCTGCAACCCTACTGAGAATCAACTCTTTTCCTTTTGGAATCAGGTTATGACTGCATGCCTGGCTTCACTTTTCCCTGCAATGGAAAAGCAAGGGAAACATCTGAAAGCTTTCCCCCTCAGGGACATAAAAATGCCATTACATCCTCAGCAGAGGGTGGGGATGCTTCACCTGCTCCTTCCAGACACAGCCTGACACATTTTACCTGTGCTGTTGATGTAAGTGGAGACCAACACTCTGGAAATACAGTTGTTACTGCAATAGAAAATGGGGCATGAAATAGGAGCTGTGGATCAGTCTGGTTAATAATGATCTCCTCAGAGCTGCATTAACGAGCTGGAAGTGAGGAGAGCAGAATTTCTTCCCCTTGAACTTAGACTAACAGCAGGACATGAAGGAGCTGTAATAGAATGTTATTTTACAAGAAGTAAATAATGTAATAGAGTCTATAAGGATGTCAGCAGGAGAGTTAGAACTGTCATAGCATAATCCTGACTTGAGCAGCAATGTGTGAAAAAGTAGCCTGCAGCAGTTTTTCCAGTACTTCAATAATTTCTGCTTTCTCACTGATCTTTGTTTACTCTACTTACCTTGTCAAAAAAATGTTTTACCTTATGTTAAAATGCTAGCTAAAACAGGGAAATGTATACCCAGAAATCCCAACTTTTCAAGCATACACATTTTATTTTCTTTTCTGCTGTTGTTGTTGTGGAAAAGATGGAAGAATTGTATTCCCTTCACTTAAAAAATATGAAGAGTAGTAAAACCATAAATAAAAAGAAGCTGCCTGTGTCTTTGTTGCTTCTTTTTCCTTCAGACTAATGAATAATTCACAAAATTGGCAGTATTAGACTTCATATCCTTGTGATATGATGGCAGATTTTCCAATGAGGCCTCAAATGTAAGCTCAGGAGGGTCATGAAACTACACAGTTATCATTATTGGAATGCAGCAACATCTTCCAAGGTACTGCAGCACCTTTATATCATCACTGAAGCAAGGCAGAGAGGACAAGCTTGCAACCAAAGAAAATTCTAACTATTAAACTGAACCTACAGAAAAAGGGGAGGGGGCTGAGTCTCTGTTTTGTCATTTCTCTTTTCATATGACACCTATTTAAGTTTTCTTAAACCATTATTACAGCAATGTTGTGAAGGCAAGGGGGACAAATGAACCCAAATTTTCAGGATGGTTCTGGTTGTTCCTTGACACTACACAAAGAATTCAGAGTATGTGCCCCCAGCAGAATACTCTCACAAGCTTTCCCTGGAACAAATCCTACCTGACTTTCCACAGCACCCAGGCTCTTCTGCCTTCCTTTCAAAAATGTTGCTTCTGTTGTTACTTTGCTACTGGTGCTCCTGCAGGCCCCAAGCTCCTCTGGAACTCTCTCACCCCATGCCAGCCACAGCCTTGGGAATACTATGCTGTGTTTTAAGTTCAAATTGTATTGACTTCTCCAAGTTTGAGACAGACCTTTAGCATCAGCCTGGTGTAATGTGTTTGTATGGTATACTTGTCTTGGCTTTAAGGAAATACATTAAAACCCTTTCACTGAAAATATGAGATATTGCATTGTCCTTGAAATTGTGTTTGGACCTTCAAAGCCATTTAATCCCAATTAAAGCAGAGCATACAAGATAAGGTGCTCTGAAGATGCATTAAAGCATGTTGGAAGTGGTTGGAAGGTGGGTTCAGAGCTCTCCCCGTGCCCCATTATCCATGGATCATTAGCATAACTCAGAGTTCTCCCCCTGCACTGTGCCAATGGGTGCTAACAAGTGCTGCTAATGTAAGAAGGCTTGACATGATAGATGGGAATGCCTCTGGCTCTGTCATGTCACAGGCAGTTTGTGCATTAAATAAAACACACCAGGGGATTACAGAGTTAAGAGATTGGAAATGCACCACGAAGCCTTTTTAATTCAGAATCACCATTTGTGGTCCGTGCTGGAACTGCCAAGTGCAGCCTGAGGTGTGACCTCAGATGGACGGGCAGGAATTGGTCTGAAATGAGTTCTCAGTGCAGGAATTGGTCTGAAATGAGTTTGGGGCTCTCAGTGCAGCCCATCCAGCACGGGACAGCAGCCCTCACATCCCTCCTGGCAGGATGCTGCGGGGGAAGCAGGGCCAGGCTGCCCTCACAGCTCAGCGAGCACCCGACATTTCAGGGTGACAGCAGCGAGTTTATGCTGCCATTGATTTTGCTGCACTAATTCAGAGGATAAACAGAGGACTCAATTCTCCAGAGTTATCAATCTGGCACCTTTCAAGCACATTTAGATTGGCATGGGCTTTTGTTTTCTGTTTTCTTTTTTTTTTCCCCTTCCCAATTACATGTTAAGTGTAGCAGTGTTAACAGATGTCACTAGAATATAATCTCCAAGGATTTCAAGAGCAAATAACACTAGGAAAAAATTGATTCACAAAGAAATGTTTAGCTATCATGATCGTTGAGAATAAACCACATTATTTTCTTAAATGCCTAGTTCAAATACTGTTTTCAGAGTTATTTTGACAGAAGATTTTGTGAAAGGTGCCAGCAAACAGTGTGGAATGACAATCACACAGGAAGAAGATGGTGCCACAGTCAGAATTCACCAGTGATAAAGATGAAAGGCACTGGATCATGGATTTTGCAGGAAACTAACCTCCACGCCTACAAATGGTTCATATAGCACAGTCCTACTGTGCCAGAAAATACATTTCTATTTGTAACATGCTAAAAATACTGTGAGTGCCATGATATCCTGCTTCTTTTTCCTGCTTACTTTTTGGGCTTAGAAAACAATTTCTTTTTTATTTCTGTCCTTTATTTTTTAACTGGTTTTTTTTTTTTTTTTTAAGTATCTCACTTACCAGATAAGTCTGTTGTTAATAAATTTATGGCTGATATTTTTTTTTAAAAAAGCATTATATGGGGATGTGAAGTAATGAATACACCAGATGCCTATTTAAATTCCTAGAAAATAATGATCACAGAAGCACAGAGCTCCCATGGCTTCCAAAGAAGAAGTGAAAGCTCTGGAAGCAGAGCTGGTTCTATACCTCTGCCCACATGTGGACATGCACATTAAAACTGATGCCCACAAAGTTTATAACCTCTGTCATGGTAACTGATTGGTAGTCAAGCTTCCTTTTGGAGTTCATTGCCACTGCCCCTTTATTTTAAACTAATAGACAATAGTAATTTTTAGGATGCCTGTTTCGTACAGGGCAGAGCAGGCCACAAACAGCTGAGCACACTGACATAAAAGTGCTCAACACAGACTCTGTTTGTAGCTCGTGCACAAGGACTTTGTGTTTCTTTACTGCCACCCAGGTATGTTGCCACAAGTAACACCAGCAGAAATAGAGGAATAATCAGTGAAAATTGATTCCTCTGTAAGATGGGAACATCCCTGACTTTATCAGACCCCCTGTTGTTCATCTTCCATTGTACCCCAGTGCCTGGAGCTGCATCAATGCCTCAAGCTCAGACAAGTGCCTTTAGTGTGTCCTGAGCTGGCAGTGTGAAGGAGAGCTTGCCAGAGAGAAACTTCCTTGTCTGGCCCCTCTGGGCATGGAGAAAGCAGACCTGTATCTGTCTGCAGCTCAGCAGAGCTTTTTTTTCCCCCACTTTCTTCCCCTCCAGTTTTGCCCCTGGGCTCTGGGATGAAATCTGCACCTCTTGCCCATCCTGAGCAGGGTCTAAGGGAGTTCACATCCCCCTGGAGGAAGCCCAATAGCACATTCCCGCTGGCCTGAAGGCTCTGAGGTCTCCAAAACCAAACCAGGCTGCCCCACACCCATTGCAGAACAGCTCCAGCCCTGTGTGAACAGCTCCTGCACGGTGCCACTGAAAAGCAGTCTCAGCAAAGCACATCAAAACTGTGCACTTTAACCCTCACACTGGGGCATTCTCCTCACTGCCCACTGCTTGAAATGTGAACAGAAACTGGGGTTTATCTTATTAGTGACCTGCTTCAGGCTCACATTTCCAGCATTTCTGGAACTATTTTAGTGATGAACTGTAGATGGAGTTATTAACCCACCAGAAGGATCTGACAGAGCAAAAGGAAAAGGCCCTCGACACATTCTTCTCCAAAAAATTTCCAATCTTTGCAATTGTTTGTTCATTTACTAAAAATAGTATGTTTAAAAGTATAGAAAGGCAGAAGGCTGGAGTTATTGAGGCATGTGACAGATATGACAGATACTGGGTTGGAAATGCCACAGGACTTCTTCTCCTTATACCTTTATTCACCTCTGAACACTTCTTAACAAATTCTACACCTGCAGAAAAAAAAGAACAAAAGATAAATGCAACAGGAAAAGGAAAGGTTTCAGGATTAAAAAAAAAATACAACCAAACCAAATACAACCATTCCTGGAAACACAAACAGCCAAATTTACTAGATTACATTTCATTTTAGGAGTAGCAATAGCTCCTCACTGTTTCCCAGTTATCAGTTCACATCACAGCTCACTCTCTCTCATATTTCAATCTTGTTTTCAGCTAATCTTCAATGGTTTTTGAAGTTGGGCAATATTCAACCCCTTGTTCAGTAGCATTGGTATTGAGCTAATGCAAATAACACCAGGTCCATTTCCAAGACATGCCAACTGCCTGCTGAAAATATCTGCATGTCATTCCCTTTGTAATAGAAGATCTCTCAATTGTTACAATACTTGCACATTTCTAAGGAATCAGAACACCCAGTCTGCAGTGGGTTAAGAAAATCCCCTGGAACTGCATCATAAGCAAATTTTATTCCTGTTCAGTGATTTATTTAAATGCAGTTATCTCTGAAGGATAAGAAACAAATCCTCAGGGTGTTCACAGAAGCAGGGAGTTAGGGCACAAGGGGATTTTTCACCTTCAGATTGAATTAACTGACTTTATTCCAAAATGAGGGTGGTCAACTGGGATGGTCAACCAAGCATTTGTCCAAGACTACAGAACACGACTAGCAGAGGAACTCTGCTGACCCAAAGGGGTTTTGAGTAATCTGAAAGTTCAGCTGTGGGAGCAAGTGAATTAACAGAGACTACTGGGACTGAAAACTAACAGCCAGTCCTAGAGAGGATCCGGGAGAGCTGTTTGATTTAGAGACACTCCTCACCTCCCTCTCCTCCATTCTCCAAGGGGTTTGGTGTGCATTTTCTTATCACCCTCAGCAGTACGAAGATGTCAAGACAAGGTTTGTAAAATCAGGAAAGCTGGTTTGATTTCTTCTAGGCAGCTGTTCTCAGTGCTGCATACTGAAGGAAATGTTGTGAGGGTATCTTCTCACCCCCACAGATCCACACTGGAACCTGGGTCAGGCCATTAATTTACACCAGGGCATTGCAGGGGGTGGACTATTTCTGAAAAGTGCCAACACAGACATTCATTATTGTCAGTCTGAGCAAGGTAGTCCTGGTAACCTCCATCCAACCCCATATAATGTGAAATATTCAAGCTTTCTTACACAGATAATGCCACAAGATAAACCTCAGACAGAAAATTGTTCACATTTACAGGGAGTATAAAGATTATACTTTCCAGCCAGCTTAAAAGTATGCAAAGTTACCATTCAAAAATAAAATGCCTTGATAAATGTTTGTTATAATCCAGATGATGCTGCAATTATTTGAACTGGGAAAGCTCCACACCTAGCAAGGCAGTAATTTGATGGCTTACTAGAAGAAACAAGACATAATATACTCGTGTTAAGTTCCCACATTAAATGGAAGAATCGTCCTTGAAAGGATGGATGTCTGATTCCTTGTTACCCTGATTCTCTGTCACCCTGGGATTTCCTCAGGCTCCTCTGATGGAACAGCCTCAGACCATCAGTGCTGCTCATGTGGGAGAGCAGAAGTGGGAGTTTGGGCTGAAAATTGAATAATGGAGAATGTGTGGCTGTTTTTTGCTGTGTGCTGCTGGAGCCAGGGTGGAGATAGGTGGTGAGAGAGGTGTCCCAGGCTGTGTCTGTGGCTGTGCAGAGCAGCACTGTCACACTGCTGCCAGGGCACCACTAGATGTCTGTCTCTGCCTGTGCTGGCCCTGGCACCGTGCTCCACCAGGGCCTGGCCACCCCCTCGCCTTTTGGACCCCAGCTCCTGTTTGTGCTGGAGACAATTTACCTCTCATAACCTGAGTGCTGGTGGAGAACACCCACTCACTGAATTAACTGTTTAACACACCAATTAATTGCAATTAACTATTCCTCTCCATAAGTGCATGGATGAGATGGTTCTCTTCCCCCCCACAACATGACATGATTGTGATGGGAAGTTAGAGCAGCCTGGGTAAAGCAATGTACCCAATAATTATTTTAGGGGCATGGACTTTTGCAGTTGCCTCCAGCTGCATCAGGATCTGCAGAAATCCACAGAGATGTCCATTTTGCTGTGTCATTTTAACAGAGTCGTGTATGGCTCCACTCACCAATGCAGAGTTTACCTCTCAGTCTGTGTGTGTTGAATAATCTCTCATATTTTGTACTCCTTTCCATCTGACTCAGTTGCTTTGTTAAGGACTTTTCACACATTAAGTAAGCCTGACTTGCACGCTCAGTTTGCACTCCCCAAGCAGTGCCAGAGTTGAGTTCCTGAGGAAACACTTCCACCACACACACTCAGTGTAGCATCTGCTCCGCCAGGCACATAAATCCCATACCCAGTGATTCAGTGTCTTTGGCTGACTCCTACCAGAGAACCTGCCCAGAGATCCACCTCAGCAGCACTGCCATCTCTAAATTAACCTGTGGCAAGCAAGGCAGCTGCAGCCTGCAGCCATTCGTGCCATTCCTCTGCAAGAATTCACTGCCCCCATGGCAGGATTAGGAGAGCCGGCTCAGAGGGTGAGGTTTGCATGTGGACAAGGTAACAAAGGGCTTTCTCCTCAGCTCTGTCACCCCCTTCTTCTCCCTCACTCACCAGTCATGCGAAAGAATTGGAGATTTTTTTAGGATAAGTTGCCAAAACACTTTAGATCTGATTTCAGATCAATTGTCATACAATTTGGCTGTACTAAATGGGTCAGTGAGCAGATCCCTTGCATATGTTAAAGTCCCTCAAAAGAAAGAGTCATGCAGTCATCTAGCTTATTTTCCCTCCTAGTAAATAATCAATTCTTTATTTATTCTTTGTTTTGAGTGTGTATCTGAAATTACCTCCATTTCCATTTGAGAAACTGAGTTAGAGTGAGTCTCAGTGGTTTGCCAAAGGACCACTCACAACACTTCTGGCAGACCGGAGAGAAAGCCAGGAATGGAAAAGACAGCTGAAGACTTGAATCCTCAGTGTTTCATCAAGCTGGCAGCAAGTTCTTGGACAAAATAAAAATACTGTTCCACAGAGTGTTCAGTTACACTTTGGAGCTCAGTATCATTTAATATTATGCAGAATAAAAATGTAAATGGGTTTGAGGAAGGAATTAGAAAAGTTGATCCCTATAATGACAGATCTGTTTACCTGTTTAATTAACAGATAGACTTTTTTGTATTAGACTGAGTACAAAAGTTCTCTTAAAACAGAAACAAGTCCAACCCATGGGATGAGGGAAAAAGTTTCCCTGTTCCGTATCTATTCCTTAAACACTAACCCCATGTTCCACCCTGCTCACTCTGAAATGGGATGTCTCACTCCAGAGGATTTGTGTTGAGGTCACCACTCCAGCCAGAGGAGAGAGCAAAGCTCTATTTCATGAGGGAGATCTAGCAAGCAAGTGCAGTTACTGTTCTGCAATGCAAACAGGATTTGCAGGGAAGGAAGAGCTATTTTTGTGATTTTCCTCCAAGGTCCAGAGACTTTGTTCCTATAAAAAATATGACGTCTTAATTCAGGATGGCTGGTTCAGGACACGCCATGGAGCAAACAAACAATAATGGAACAGTTTGCATCATGGTCAGAGAAGACTAAGCTGGTTAAGTCAATCCAAGTGGTTTTCCCCTTCCACAGACAGGAAATTAGCTCTTTCTGCCCTGATACAAACACCTGCTGCACACCAGGCTGCCAGGTGTGGAAATCAATATGAATAAGAGAAGAATCAATAAGAATAAGAGAAGACAAAATTTCCAAAGGAGCCTTTCCACCTTTTGTGACCCAAGCATGGTGCAGTGGTTGTAAGGGTAATTTTGAAACTAAGGGCACTGCAATGCTGGTTTTGCTTTGCAAAGCAAATGCCAGCTCTCCAAGTGCAGTGGCAATTGATGGCAGCTCAAGGCTATATCCATTTTTATTCCATGAGTGTACCAGGAACTAGTAGTGCTGGGAGGTGGTTGTGGAAAATGAGGGCATCTAAACAATTACTTGTTTACATAAATATTCTAAATATGCCTTTAGTAAAGCACTGGGGTTATAGAACTAATTACTGTGCTCATCTCTTACTGACTTCCATGGCTCTACCTATTCCCTTTTAGGGTAAATATCTCAATTTTGTATGGATTTGTGTATGCTCTGGGTTTTATGGATCATTATGTAAAGGTTAAACCAGATATGTGTTTTCCTCTCCTCAGAATCCTATTTCCAATGCCACAATTATTAACCAAGTACATTATTAGCAAATGCAGAAAAAAAAAAAAGAAAAAAAATAAAGCAAATTAAAATAAAACCAAACACAATCAGTCTATTTACATGCTTATTCCTATTTAATGATACACTTCAGTGCATGACTAGTTACATACACTGCCTTGCAGTTAGACAAGACTGTACCCAACTCACATCTTTCCCTTTCTTAGCTCAGGGAGTTTTTAGCAGCAATCCCAGTGAAGATCTCCCACACCTTGGATTTGCCTTTTAAAGGAAGGTGGACTCCCTCAAAAACAACCCCTTATATTTGTTTTCCTCCCATTTTCATACTGCTCAGTCATGCTCCTTAAACAACCTTTACCTTTTTTTTCCACCCCACCACTAATTTTTTAAAGCTGGCAAAATCCTAGCCAAATAGAGATATCCAGAGAAAATGCCTTTCCACTTTAGTCCAAAATTGTTGGTGTGGAGTTTTTTTCTTAAAATGAGAAAATTCTTCCTTTTTAATTGAAAAATTTTGTTCATTTCACACCACTAATGGTTCAGGTTTTAACTTTGAGTATTTTTTTTTCCTCTTAAGCTTCTAAGTTATGTTTAAGTAAATTTATCCATAAATTTACATAAATTTATCTATACACAGGATGCTTTTGCTATTGTTTGCCATCTTAGAGGCTGAACTGATCCTCTGTGCTTGCCAAAAGATATGTAGGAATAATATCTGTGATAGCCCATGTCTGATATGGAATTAAATCCATTTTGGAGCAGCACTGTGAGAGCCCCACCACAGCCTCTCTGCTCCTGAATAAATAGAAAGACCAACATTGTCAGGAGCCTCTCCTCTGCTGCTAACTCTGTGCAACTTGGCTTTAAATGGGCTATAGTTTGACTCTGAATATTTTATTTTAGGCCCTTAGCATTAGACTCCCTGACACATTGTTAGCATTACCAAACCTTTCAGATATCTCAAGGAAACAAAACTGAAAAGCCAGTGAGATAAACCTGTGCCCCCAAATAGATACTGCACAATCACATGCAGCTCAAGATGCCAGTTCCTAACATCTTATTTCAGCAAGTCTTACAGATAAGAAATTTAACACAATCTCATCAAACACAAGCTGCATCAGCCTTTAGGATTCATGGATTTCAAACTAAGCAAGGAGAGATGTGACAATCCAGTTTAATTTGCATGGCACAGGCCAAAGAATTTCATCCAATAAATCCCACTATCAAATGAATTATTGCTTCCTTCCATGTAAGCAATCCTTAGATCCAGTAAGTTGTGGCTGAATTATAGCACCCTTGTAGGAGGGCATCCAGCTTCCTTCCATCCTATAATGCTTACAAGGCTAGGCACAGAGCCCAACAAGCCATCTCCTTCCCCATTTCCTGGTGCTGGAACTTAACCCAGCTATCATGTGAAGGTAAACTTATGTTGTGAATATTACTTCCATACAACATTGGCCTTATCCTGTGCCAGAATGATGCCTTTACTCAGGGAAATAAGTGTTTCTTTAGAAATGATGGCTGGGATAGTGGGAAGAAGTTAGGAAGAGGATTGCAATCTACAAAAGAAGTACTTCCTCTTTGGATCTTATTCTGTTTTCTTTCACAAACTTGGAGAAATTTAAAAAGTAAAGCAGAAAATGGAAGGAGGAGTGAAGACAAAATGACACAGGGTAAGAACTTGAAAATATCTCAAATTTATCTTGTGCCCCTCATTGGAAAGTTTGGAAAATAAACCCCTGGACATTAGGAGTGTGTGGTGAGTTAAAGCACACAGGCACTGGCTCACTGTCCCCACCACCATGAGGGAGAGTCAGAAGAGAGAAAGTGAGAAAACTTGTGGGTTGAGATAAAGACAGTTTAATAGTGAAGCAAAATCCATGCACACAAGCACAGCAAACATGGAATTCATTCTCTGCTTCCCACGGGCAGGCAGGAGTTCAGTTATCTCCAGGAGAGCAGGGCCACATCCCATGGAAAGGTTCCTCAGGAACACAAACACATTTATTCCAAACAACAGAACTCACTCAAACAGGCTCTGACTCATCTTTGGGAGCCTCCTTGTGTCTACCAACAAACAGCAGCATGTAAAGAGAAAGTAAATTCCTTACCTGGTGCTGGCTTTGTGGGGTAAATTTGAACATTAATCACAGCAATGTTTGGATGAATGCAGACTGAAAATGGTCCTATTTATTCTACCGACAGGTATCTGAAATCAATTTGCAGCTTATTTTGTGTATCTATTACATAATTGCAACAAGCAATATGTTTAATAAGCAGAATCCCAACAACTCCAGGGTGGAGGAGATATTTTTGTTGTTGTAGGTGTTTGCAGTTGGTGACATAAGCAAATACAAGATGTCCCAGCTGCAGCCCGTTCTCCCGCCTGACTCAAGATTTTAATGTGAAAATGGCTATTTTCTTAGGCTGGAGCTCATTCGAGGTTGTTCTGTGTCCCCAGCATGTAGCTGATTGCTGATAACCTATTTGGGGGAGTGGGGGTGAACCAGTGCAATCTGCAAACATTATGAATCAGATTGACTGAAAAGCAGAGCAAAAGCTGCAGGGACCTTCCTGAGATTCAAGCCCAATCTCTGGTACTCTGCCTTCTCTTGAAGATCCACTCTCTAGTTATAAGTGACACTTCTTTCTCATTTTAAATAGCTGGCAGAAAATAAAAAGGAAAAGACCCTAAAATGCTTTTGCCAGACTACTCAATGCATTTAAGATTAAGCTGAACATTTCTATACATCAGTGACCTTTAAAATCTGTTAGGAAGGTGAGATGTTAGGATTTAGTCTCAGCCAGGTGATTGATGTTTTTTTCAACTGCAAAGCAAAGCTATAGCCTGTAGTCTAAAGCCTATTTATAATCCTCTTTAACAGCACTTGGTATAAAGATACAACTCATTTCTTTGTGAAAATAGCCTGGCTCTGCAATAGTGTGATATATTGAAAGAAAACAAAGCAAGAACCTGGAGCTTGCCACCAAGATATATATTAAAGAAGTGTCAATAATTGCCCTGCATTTGAAGGAATTTTGTTAATATGAAAACCTGATAACATTCCTACACAGTGTCAATAAGGGTGTTCACTCATTCTCTTACCTTCTGAAACTGTTTGGCAAGGACAATAAACAACAACGGAAGCAGCTTTGTGGGTGGGGCTCCCAAGGATGCTCCCAAGGATGTCACTTTATTCCTCTTGCAAGTGCAGGAAGAGCAGTGTGAGGGACAATGCCCATTGACAGCAATGTTTAATGCAGCCCTTCACTCTCCTCAGCCTGGTTTGCTCTGCTCCTCCTGTGCTCCAGGAAAGGTGCACCCAGCTGGAAATGGACCTGCCCTTGCATGAGCTTTTACCACGCAGCTTTTTCATCCTGACCTTAGAGAGGACAGGGGAAGAGGGAGGGAAGTTCTCTTGCTTTCACTGAAGTAAAGACAAGACTCAAATTCAGCCCCTTGGTACCTGAATGTCAAGTGGAAGGCAGGACCTTGTTGTCCTTTACAGTGATCCTGTTGTCTGCTTTTTGCCACCTCAGTATCTGACCCTGGATTGCACCTCCCACAGTAAACCACTGATAAACCCACTTTATACCATCACCAGACTTTTGCCTTCCTTCTGGCAGACCACGTCGACTTTTCTTTTTTCTGCCTTCATTGTGATTTTTCAATACACAAGTCTGTAAACAGCATCAGAAAAAGTGTCAAAAATGGAAAGCAGAATCTATTTGTTTTACTTAAAGGGATATACTTCAAAGCCCATCCTAATGCACTTCCAGAGCGTGTCTGCTCTGGGGTTGAAGTATTAAGCACACATTATACACTCAGGTTTTCAACCCTGCCATCACTGAACTGCTTGATTGCAGTTGAGCTGCAGTAAAAATCCACGAGGAAACACATCCCTGGTGCCTCAGGGCAACTTCTGTTTGAATTTTCCCCGTGAAGGAAGAGGCAAAAGCACGTTGCAAGTTGTTGTAGGCTGATTCCCCAGTGCCTGCAGTGCCTTCTGGCCAGTGGATCCCCATGGATGTGCTCCTGTGCTCCCACTACCCTCTGTCTTCCAAGGAGAGTGTTCCTCCCTGCAGGCACCCAGCCCCATGGGGCTCCTGCTCCCTGCACTGCTGAACACACACCTCCATCCTCACCCAGCTCCCTGCACTCTGCACCTAACAGTCCCCATCACTGTTTACAATCCTGTTATTATATATTGTAATATTATATATAATAATATCTATTATAATAATATATTATTATAATATATTTTATATTAATATTAATATAATACATAATGATATATATGCTATATTATGAAGTTGGCTTTTTTGCAAATATTAAAATGAATACCATATGTGTAATATGGGAAGGTTTTATTGTGTTTTCTTTTACTATTAACAGAAGTTTAGAAATGTGATGAATGCATGTTTTGTTTGAGTTGTAACATAATAAGGATTGTTTATGTGGCATCTAAACTGGCTGAACCAGAAGGATGGAGGGGATCCCTCCCACTCCTGAATTATCTTATCCAGATGAAGACTACTGACCAAAAACTCCAGGAGAGGAATTTATTGAACCTATACTACCAGACAGAAGATGGGTCTACAAGATAAAATGGCTGAGGGGGAGTTGAAACTGAACAAAGAAATTCACACTCAAGAGGAATGTTTGAATCATGCATGTGATTTTATGAATATGCAACAGGATGGTACTTTTAAGGAGCCTTTTCATTAGCAGGTGTGCTCTTGGCTGAATGTCAAGTCACCCGGCCATATTTTGCTTTTCTGTCTCCTATTTGTCTTTTTATTTTTTTATTAAACTTATACATTTTTCTAAGAAAGTGAATCTCGTTTTTCACAAGCCTTTTCCATATTTAGTACCTAGGGGAGTTAATTCTGAGATTTTGCTCAGGGGAGTTCTAACATTGAAAGGGTTGCTATTGAATTTAACAGTGCCACTTTCCTTTTGCAAGGAGACAGCATATTTGTACAATAGCAGAGGAAAGCATTCCCTGCAATCACAGGCAAGGGGCTTTCTACACTGTTCATGTCCTGAGAATTAGATGTAAATGAGCTAAACAAATTTTAAACCACACCAAACTTCAGGCTGTACAGTGGAATTTCAGTTGCTCTGCCTGAATACCACTGGGACTTAACTGCAGTGCAGACCCTCGAAAAAGCCCAACCAAATATATGCTTGGGAAGGGTCAAAAAGACAAAATTAATGGCAATGTGATCAAACCTAGGGTTTCTGTGGGCAAGGAGAAGGAAATACTAACCAGTCCCTCAAAGGAAATACTGAGTCAACATGTTGGAAAATATACCAATTTAAAATTTTTTGTACAACTTTAGTCAAGGGGTTTTGTTTGCCTTTTGTTTGCTGGGAAAAAGAATTTTAAGTTTTTTTCCAGGGCATTTTTCCACCAGGTGGGGTCTGATGGGCTCAACATACCAACAGAGATACCCAAGAGACCAAGGAGCATCAGTGGGCACCTACCAACACCTACCCCAGACCATGCCCCTGGCAGAGATAGAGACATCTGGTCCTGAAAGGACTGATGAGAAAATCGAAGAATGAAGATATAATTAACATCAGAAGAGATTCACATCCAATGGGAAACTGAATACTGGAGGTTGCTCTACTCTGGACCAATGAACTCTAAAACAGTGCATCTTTATGGGTTTTGACTGTATAAATTTGGGAGAAAGTCCTGCAGGAACATGTGTCATGGAATGATTCTCTCTGCACACCCAGGCTATGTGTGGATGAGATGATTTCTGTGGTACATCCTGGCCAGAACAACACCCTGGCCAGAGAATAAAGTAATGCCTTGCCTTGACTCTCTAACATTAAAAACGTTGTTGGAGGGTTTTTGTTTTTCCCTCAGTTTTGGTGACAAACACAGTGGCAGGACTGATTTTATTCTGTGTAGTCAGTCTGGGATGTCCCAGTTCCTCTGAAAGCATTGCTGGAGGAACACAGTGTATATATTTATTTTACCTGAAAGCAATACAGGAACATTTGTTGTTACATCTTGATATGAAAATGTTAACTGTTAGTACTGCACTTCCCAGGGAAAAAAGCAGAAAGGAAAGAAAAAAGCTCGAGTAGCAGGTAAACATCTTTGCTACTGCATCTTTCTCTGCATGTCCAGCCTTTCTATTTTGGTTCTTTGCTGAAAGGAAGTACAGGACCAAACCTAAGAAACATGACTGTCAGCATTCATTAAGACCAATGCTTAATCTCAGCTGACAACATCAATGTCAGAGTCGTAGCTGGGAGCTGGCAGCATTTCAATAGAGGATTCTTCTGAGCTCTTACACACTACTTCAATAAATAATCCTACCGGGAAATATGGAGAGGAGCATTTAAAATGATTTTAGCTGGCACGTCACTACAAGGTTGAACCACCATGTAGTGATGTGCCCACTGCCTAATTCCACTGTGAAATGTTGAAATACAGCTTTTAGCTCCACAGAAGCATGTAGGCCTCTATTTACATGCAAATTAATGCTATTCATGTGTGAACTACAGCAGGTACTGATTCTGCCAGATGGAATAATTTGGGGATGGGCCCATTCTCTTTCGCTGAGGGCTGCATGTATTCTCACATGCTGTAGATAATTGTTGGAGTTTCTATGTCACCAGAAGTCCCAATTAAATAGCTATTTAAATAATTTACTTTTTTTTTTTTCCAAGTGAAACATGGTCATGCATGCAGTAGACTAAAAATACTGATGGCAGGAATCACACTTCTAATGCCACTGTTAGTAATAACACCATTAGCACTGAGGGAGAAGCAGGTGGCTCAGGGCAGAGTATCAGGAAACCTGGACATGTCACTGCCCAGTGATTCTGGACATGTCATTTCATCCCAGAACCAGAGAATGTAATAAATTGGAAAGGACCCATCAGGACAAGCAAATCACTGTCTCCTTCTTTCCTTTGTTTTCATCTGTAAATTATTCACAGAAGGTGTAATACTTTACTCAGTTCCTGAACTGAAGTAGGCAAAAAAATCCCCATAAATGTTACTGTGACATTTATATGCATTTTGCTGCATTATCCCCCACTTGACCTTCACCAGCAGAGAGGGTCATTTGATTTTAATCAATTGCAGCCCCTAATTCCACAGAATTAGGATATTGAAAAGCAGTAGGTGGCTAAACTGACTGATGCAAACAGGCCTGGTTTGGCTGATGGTATTTTATTTGAAGCACTGATATGCTTAATATTTGTTCAATTATCATCAGCAGAGAAATCAAGATATCAGTGTGTGAACCTCCTCGACATGCAGTGCCCAACTTTATATGAGGCAGCAACAAACACAAGACCTGAGAAGAATCAACAATAGGACCTGCTGATCTATTTACAATTGGAAGCTACAAAGGATTTCTTAGCCAGTGATTTTCATTCTCTTGAAGCTGGAGATGCAGAGACAGATTTTGACAGTTCCACAAAGAAAAGGATTTAATTAAACTGAAGAAAATGAGATAAACTTTGCATAACAAAAGAATGTAGGCAAATACCCTCATCTCAGATAAAGAGGCTGGGATGGGATGTGAGGGGCTGTCCCCACCTCCTGCTCTCCTTGCAGCTCGTTCCCATGGTGTGACCTTCCAGTCACTGACAGGGCTGTCCCCTCCCTGAGCCTGGTCTGTGTCTGCAAAGGGCATCAGCAGAGTAACCATGGAGAGCAAGGTTTGGAAAGGAGGACCCCAAGTGAAGAAAATCAGCTGCACATTCACAAATCCATAAATGCAAATGACTGGAAAGACCATAATCAAACAACAAAAAAAACCAAACCCAAACCCACATCAGAAAATCCCTAAATTCAGGGTAAATCAGCAGCTGTAAGGAAGGTCAGCAGAGCCCTTTCTTTTTCCAGCTTCTCTTATTCCAGAGCCATGTCATGAGCATTCAGCTTCACTGCTCCCACCTGCTGGAATATTCCCAAATGCCTTTCCGTGTCAGGCGCTCTGGGGCCATGGATGGGTTTGCTTCACCTGTCAGTGTTGGTGAGCACTGCAAAGCACAGACTTACCATGGAATCATTGCAGTGGGAAATGCAGCATCATCTTCCAGCCACGGGAAAAATCCCCTTATGCTAATCCCTAGTTCACAGTCAAAGATATTTCTCCCTAAATGTAAATGGCCTTTCTGAAAGGCCATTTAAAAATAAGATCAGTCACATATTCCTGCAGAAGGGAAAAAAAACCCCTCAGTTGTGAGAATCCCAGGTGAATGACACACATTCTGATACTACTGCCTGAATCTCTTTTTCCTTTACCAGGGATAAAAACAAAACAAAACTAAACATGCCAAGTCCATTCCTGACTTTTGATTTTTTCCCCCACGTGCTTGATTTTAGGAGACTAATTTTGTTTTGTCTTTTAAATTTAAACTCTCTTGGTCAAGTCTATGGGATAACAATAAATTCAGAAAGTAAACAAAGGGCAGTACCATGTAGCTGGTGTCCATGTCTGTGATTGTTGTGTCTTCAGCTGGTTGCACATGTTTGTGAATGGAAAGGATTTTTCTTGTTTGTTAATCAGCACCGCCTGACAGACATGGAATCAGCACCTGCCTGGTACCCGAGACATGGAAAGAAGCCCTAACAGGAAAACAGTGAGCAGCTGTTCTGTGCTGCACCTTTCCACAACCACTAAAAAGCTCTGCAGAAGACATGAGAGATCCACCTAGTTCTGTTCTCAGTCTCTGAGGGCAGCCAAGGAAGGAGCACAAGCAATGGGAATGCACATGGAGATGTTTTCCCTGCTGTGCTTAATAATTTAGTCTCTGTGACAAAAGATTTAAACAGAGTTGCTTTTAGCAGCCACTAATATGCTTCTCCTTAAAGAATTTAATCACATTTTGAATCCATGTTTAATTTTGTTTTCCAAAAATCTTGTAGTGATGAGTTTCACAAATTAATTTTACAGTTTGTGAAAAAGAACTCCCTCTTCTTTCTGTTAAATGTACTGACCAGTAAGATTGCTGGTTATATTCCTGCCCACCAATCTTGAAAAACAGTAAAGTAGTAATTCCTGATGCTTTTCCTTTATATTGTTTATGATGTTATTTGCTTCCATCACGTGCATCCCTTTCATTTATTTTCTAAGCCAAAGACTCCAAATCTGTGATCATTCCTCCTATTTTGAGCATTCTTAGTGCCTTTCCCCTGTTTTAATATTCTGCCCTGAGCATTACTTTGGATTTCTCAGTACCAGATTTTATCTGCTATTTCATTAGTTCTGTGAGTTTAAGGTCTAAGCTTTTCAGTTTGCAGTTTGACTATCCTGATAACTTTTTTTATTGCCACTACACATGAACCTCCAGGATCTCTGATAATGTGCTGATTAGTACAAATCCCAGCTGAAAGCCTTGGAGTGTTTCTTTCAATAGAAAAGCAGTCCATGTATTCCTACCCTTTATTTCTTATCTTTTAACCAGTTTTTAATACTTTAGAGGACCTTTCCTCTTATGCTTTGACAGCTTGGTTTCCATGAAGGTGTCTCATGAGAAACCCTGTCAGGAGTGTTGAATGGAAACCACTTGGATGAAATATTTGTTATCAGGAATTAGAATATCCATTCAGGATCAGCAACCTGTGGAATGGACTGTTTGATTTCTGGAGAAAAGGAATTGTGAATCATTTATAGGATGTTTCCTGACATCGTATGTCAAAGTAGATGCTGCAGATGACATGAAAATATCATCATTTCAGTGACTTAGCTGATGTTTTAGTAATATCTGGTGATTAATATAGCTGGTACTTTTTCTCTAAATTTTATATAATCCCATGTTCACTCCTTTTTTTAATTTTTTTTTTTATTTTTAAACTGAAAACTAAAATGAAAACAGGATGACATGACATTAAATAGAACAAACTGAACTTGCCCTCCAGCACACTTTGGTGAGGCTGAAGAGAAACCAGAGCTGATATTCAGTTCTGGAGCCCCCTGGCAGCTCCTGTCAGTCCTGGCTCAGAATGCCAGCCCTGCTCAAGGTGGAGGCAAGGCAGACTGGGAGAGCAGCAGCCTCTCTCCTTTGCTGGTGTCCCAAACTGAGAGAGCAGAAACCTCTCGCCTCTGCTGCTGTCTGCTGCCCTCCAGGAGTGGCTTGACTCTGACAGATGCTGCAGTGCCAGGCACAGATTTGGGGACAGGCCATGTTCTGGGACAGAGGGTTAGGGATTAGAGGGGTATTGATTAGAAACAGCCATTTAGATGATGCTATACTGTTTAATATTTGCTGCATTTTACCCTGCTCCCTAAGGGAAGTAGGGTGTACAAACAACAATATGAAAGACTGCAAGGATGTGTGATAAGGCAAGGATGATGTTCACCACAACAGGACAAAGTACACTAAACTTACAAGGCTACCAGGATAACAAGGCTCCTCAGCCCCCCAGAACCAGCTTAGACCAGCCCCACAGTCTGGGCTGTGACCGGAGGATCAGTGAGCATGCCCAAGGAGATGGGGTGAGAAGGTCAGCTTTGATGAAGACCACTTACTTCATCCCCTGCCACCCTGAGATGACCACCAGAGACAAGTGCTCAGGGCAAGGACTGATAAGTGGATTGGCATATAAAGCGGGACAGGGTGGGGCCAGGAAATGAATGTGTATAGAGGTAGTGTAAACCCCAATGTATACGTAACATTTTAGAGGATAAGAAGGAGCACTGAGAGCGAGTAGATGCACACATCTGTGTGGAGCAATCCCACATTCTAAACTACATACCTACTTTAGAGCTCACTTTGTCTTGGACTTTCAGAGTCTTTCTGCATACCAGTTCCCTGGCAGCCCTGGCAGCCACCCCTCACTGCTCCAGCCTGGCAGCAGCAGCCACAAGCAGCCCCACTTGAGCACTCTGTCCAGCCTGGAGCTTCTGCTTTCCAAAAAACCCAGGGAATGCTTCAAACCCGGAATGCTTCAAACCCCGAATGCTCCATGCTGGGAATGGCTATGGGTTTTCCCAATACCTCTGAGGGTCCAGCCCTTGCAGAGAAGTGGCTAAAATCAATTAATGAGATGTCATGATCAAGTGTGTCTTGAAAAAGTAAAATGGTCTTAATAAGGAATAAAAATAATACAAACACAAAGGCAAAGCCAAACACAGTATAAAGACAGATCTCCTACTTGCTACAACACCACAAAAAACGTAGAGTTTCTTTGTTCTTTCTTTAGTACTCAATAGTGCAGGTGGGCTCTTTGACTCTTGGTCCAATGAGAGCAGCAAGAGGCTTTGAGTTACACTCCCTGAGCCCAATCCATGCTCTGTCCTGGCACTGAGCAAATTGCTGTCAGAAGGGTAAAGAAATTTCTGGGTCCTTCACCTTATATGAAATACGAGGGGTGAGTCTTAAACGTTTCCCTACTTGGAAACACCTGCTGGGGGTGGGGGGTGTGTCCCAACAGCTGCCTCCTTCTGATCCCAGCAAGGGCAGAGAAGAAAGACACAAAAGCCAAGAGCAGGGGGACACTGTTATAAATACATATTATAAATTTGGCTTTTTGCAAATATTAACATGAATGCTACATGTATAATGTTAAAATAACTTTGCTTTTATTTCTGCTATTAACAAAACCTAGATGTGGTAGCTGATATCTTGAAGTGCTTGCTTGGTTAGGATAACACCCAGTGAACATATGATGAAGACCCTGCTACTGATATGCCAACTATCAGCACCTG
>JBBMKD010000025.1:3325966-3340249 GCA_037834095.1 Argya squamiceps
GGGGAGGGAGGAAAGGCCCTGCACCAGCACAGCTGTACAGACACAGCTCTGCAGGTCCAGCCCTGGTACGAGCACGTGAAGCCCACCCTTTACATGCCAGGCCCACCCAGCCAGGCTGCACTGCTCCCTGCAGAGGCTGAAAGCAGAATTTCATTGTGGAGTCAGGGACAGCTGCCCTGGCAATCCCCTGCTTTGGGGTTCCATTTATCCCCTAAACAGCTGGAAAGGCAGCAGGAGGAAAATTCACCCCACTCCTCCTTGGCCCAGGAGGCTGAGCCTGGGCTCTCCCACAACACCCAATGCTTTATCCACAAACACAAACTAATCCACAGTGTCAGGCTTGGCTTTAAGCAGCTCCAGCAGCTGAACCCACCCAATATAGAGAAGATCAAATTCTTTTTCAAAGCTGTTTTCAAGCCTCTCCCAGATGCCCCCTCCAGCAGGGAGCACATGCCACTCAGCCCCAAGCCATGTACCCTTCCTGGCTGCCCCTCCTGCCAAAGCAGCAGCTCCACCTCCAGCCCTGTGGCTTGTCCCCCTGTGTAACCTCCAGGAACGAAACAACCTTTCTCTGCAGGTGGTCTCCAGAGATCTTTTGCAATGCTGCAGAGACCACAGACACACTGAGGGTGCACAACACTCACAGGTGCATTTGTGTGCCACAGCCCCACTGGTTTGACCCACAGGAGTGGTGAAACTTGCCTTCCCACCAGCAGTCTGAGGGCACATCTCACACCCTGGTTTCTGCCATTACCAGAAGCTTGGCACAAAGCAAATGCAGATGGAATGGGGAATCCATGGGGAAATTCATATCCTCCCAGGAGCAAAGGGCCACAGGCTTCTCTTGATCTCAGAGCTCCAAAAACATGACTTGCACAGCTAAATATCTTCCACAAAATAAAGAGAGAACTTGCAAACATGATCCAGACTAATTTCTGCTCCAACCTCTCTGCACACCATTTCACAGAGGTGTGCCTGGGATTCTGGCTCCTCTTGCTTGCACTCAGAGGGAATCTCTTGCTTCCACTCACACAGAACAACACAGAAATATTGCATACAAAGAACAATCAAGGGCTGCTACTAACCAGCACTTTTCCCTGGGAAACAGCCCCACAGGCACTTACCATCTCTGCCCAGAAGGTTGCAGGAACATCACTGTGATTGGAGATATTGAGATGTTTGGCACTATCATGTATGACTGGGATACTGCCAAAGTTGATCTCCCTTGGATAGACACAGACAATGGGTCCATGGCCAATGCACTCTAAATGGATTTCCTGTGGCAGGAAGAAGGGAGGAAAGAACAAAAAAAAAACCTCAACAAGGAGAGTTTTAAAAACTTAGCCAGGTCTAAGAGCATTCCTAGCCTGGGGATAATTGTGGCCATTTGGAGTTGCAAGTGATAAGAAAGAGTGAAAGAGAACGCCTGGAGCAGGTGTGGGGCCTGCAGGGATCCCACCTGAAAGCCACAAGCTCCCATTATCAGGGGACAGGGAACTTCTGTTTGCCACCCTGCTTCTTCACACCTCCTCCTTTTTCCTCCAGAGGAAATTACTGTTTCCTCAGCCTCCTGCCTGCTTCATTCACTGCTCCATCTTGCCCCAAACCACCTTCCCAACTTTTGCTGCTGCACAGCCATCTTTGAACGCTAAGTTCTTTAACTTTCACAAAGCTACACTGGTGAAACCAGCAAAAGTCAGAAGCAAAGCAGGCTCTTCAGAGCCGAGAGGAGGCAAGTTAGCTGCCTTCAATTTGTGCTTATGGGTATTCTTCATATATAGGAGTAAGGGGCATTAATTAGTAATTGCATCATTCAAGGTGTATTTTTTCTTAAAAAAAAGTCTGAACTGACACCAGCATTGCAGGCAATGTGACACACAGGGACAAGGATAAAAGCAGAGGGCAACTTTGTCCTCAGTGTTATTGCAACATACACACCCCCCACATCCTGCAGCACTGCTGGCTTTGGTGGGGTGGTAGTGCCACAAATTAGACTATTTAGGGATGAAGGGCATCCATGCCTGCCAACAGGGCCTGTATTTTGTAGTCACTTTTGCTGTTATGACATATGCCTCTCTTAGGAGCTCTTTTAGAATCTTCTTTAGAATCCTCAGAATCATCTTTGGAATCTTCAGAATCCTCTTTTAGGAGGCTTTAGTTCAGGAATTGCTTGCCTCATCCTTTTCCAAACTTGGTGGAAAAACAAGCCAAGTCTGTGCTCCAGATGCAAGTTGTGTGGACATTCATCTATTTTTGGCTGGGCTTTTGCTGAGGAAATATGATGGATGTTTTTCAGATCTGAGGGCCCTGGCTTTCAGAGAAGCCTCAGTCCAGCTCTGCACAAAACATTCCTTCAGTGTGGTCTTGTACACAGTGCTTGCTGTAGCAGGGTTCAGGGATGTCCCTGTGTGATCCTGAACAGCTGTAATGAGGCAGCACTTGTGTTGGTCTGATAACAGGGCAGAGTGAGACCCAGGGACTGCTCTGGGTTTCAGGCTGGGGCTGTTATCCCATCTGCCAGATTTGTTACTCTGTGCTGGCTCAGGCACTGAGATTGTCACCCTTGAGGCTTCCACCTTTCCTCTTGCCTAGGCAAAAGCTGCTGCTTGTGCCACCAGTGCCTTCTGTCCTTGTCCACACCAGCCAGAGATCAGCAGCTCCTGGAAGAGTCCCTGTACACTCTCCAGCCCTGGGGTGAGTGTCCCAAGGCACACATCTCCCCTTGCTCTCACCAGTGGGGCTCCTTCTCTCCCAAACACGGCGACCTCAGCAGTGACGTTGCACTCTCCCAGGCACTGCGCCTCCAGTGTAATTGGGATCTCCACGGAGCTGCGAGCCTCGATGATCCCAGCTGGCACAGGGCTGGAGTACCATGCAGCAGCCTTCTCTTTGTCTTCCTGGAAGGGACAGAACCAACAGCAGCTTCAGAACTGAGGGAACGTTCAACTCCTTACCATCTACCACAAGAGCAACTCACACACACTTGCAGAAATTCTCAGGAGAAAGCAAAAAGGCAAAACACAAGATGCAAGGTGTAGGTGCTGAGCATCCCCAGGGGGTCCCAAAATTGCTGCATCCACAGCCACCCACTTCTGTGCTGACAGCCTCCTTGCATCATTTGCATTTCACTGCCCTCTAAGCTCTTTTGACTTGAAAACAAGTCAAAGATTAGAATATAAACATCTTCCTCAAGAGGTTAAACTGCTTCCTAAAGTTTGTATTCAGGTTCCTGTTCTCAGAAAACCTTTAGGTTTGAACAGAAACTAGCAAGGTCTTACCCAAACCCTTTTATTCCCATAATAACTCCTGAGTAACATTTGAGGGGAGGAGGTGGATGCAAGGCCAAACCTGAGGCAGAACACAGTAGCAGCCAGGAAAGTTGCTGTCATTCACAAGGGTCAGCCTCTCCTCGCAGGGGACCTTCAGACAGCAGTGCTCGAACGTCAGCACGGGGCTGAGCACCCGCAGGGCAGGAACGATGCACCTGGGCAGAGAGATGACCCCAAGGGAATGAGAGATACTGACAGCACTGACAACTTTTGTCCTCCAGGAGCATGGAATGGAGCATAAGACATTTGTCAAATCCAATAGAGGTTGAATAGTCCTACATGAGAAATCCCCTTTAACTTCTTTGCATTCAAACACCTCTTGTCAAGGAGGGGCAAACCCTGAGGGGCTCTGCAGAGGCTTCCAAATGCCCAGGCAGAGCAGGTGCCCTGTTCCAGAGCTCTTAGCAGTTCTGCCCCTTCTTTGCCCAAGGACACTTGCAAGGACTCCTGTAACAGTCTCAGTGGTCCCAGAGCTAGAAAAAGGCCTTAGGGCCATGCCTGGCTGTGAGCAGGAGCCATCTCACCCTGGGCTGCCTTCCCAGCACGGTTCTCATGTCTACAGATGGGCAGATGCAGCTCCCTCAGCAACACTTCTCCTTTGGAGCTGCAGCCAGGCAGCTGGTGCTGGCTGTATGAGGAAAGACAAGCAGCTGCAACAAAAGCCTTGGTACCTGGCTGTGAGGGTCAGTGCCAACACCTCCTTGCCAACACCATCCACGTCCACCACCAGCTCCAGGTTGTAGTCTCTGACAGTGTTGGAGCACAGGGTCACCTGGCAGAAGAGAAAAGAAGTGCAGCAAGCATTTGCTCACTCCCAAAATCTCATCACCCATGTGTGGTGTCCTCCAGTTCTTGTTCCATGGTACAGAAAGGGAGGACTTTGCCTTAATTCTTCTCCTGGTCCATAAGTAGAGCACAGTCTTTGGGAGTAACAAAAGCCTTCTGGCAATACCAGATTTGTTAAAGGGACTCATTTTTCATCTGACTACAACAACATAAATGCAGAAGAAGTCTGTTGTCTTGAACAAAATGAGTCCAGCTTTACAGCAGGAAGCTGAGGGCAAAGTGTGGCCCAGCACATGCTGGGCAGTTCATGACTGCAGAGTATTTTCTGTCCCCACTGAAGATCCCTGCAGTGAATACAACTCATCTGCTCCCCAGCAGATGAGAAACGAGACCAGGAAGAAAAGAAAACTGCTTTATACAATGATATCTCTCTCTTTAACAGCAACCTTCTGTTTTCGTCCTTCCTCTGCCCACTTGCAGTCAAAGAAATTGCTCTCACAAACACAAGAATGGCTCCAGTACTTGACCATATGGTACATGATTTTAGCTTGTGATTTTGGAAACAAAGCAGTGCTCCTTCAGGAATATCCTGAGTACCCCAGCTCACAGAGACTCACACCAGTGCAGATCCTCAGTCAGAGCTGGCACCAGAGCTAAAGCCCTCCCACACTCCAGTGAAGCTCCAGCCCCACCGGTCGGACTCTTCCCATACTTCGATATCCTGGGATCCCAGGCCACAGACGATCCCTCTGCAGGGACTTATGGTAAATTCCCTTGGCCTCCTCAGACCATGGGCTTCCTTCCTCCAAGCCTGGCTGCTGCATTTGAGTTTCTGGTCAGCACTGCCAACGCTGGGCTCTCCGGAGCCGTCCCCGGGAATGCGGAGGGTGACGGCCATGGACACCAGGGAGGTGTTGAACAGGCAACACTTCAAGGTGCAAGGAAAACCTGAGAAAAGGACACAATTCATTTAGGCATCAATATCTCATGACTCCTGGTGTGACTATCCTGGTAGGATAAAACTGTGCTTGGATTTTACTTCTCTGTTATCTGAACTACAGCCCATTGCAGTGGATACATGGCTTGGCTGGGCAGCTATGTGTGCAGGAGACATCTCCCACAGCCTGCTCACCACGAGTCATTTGAACACAGATGGGGAGGAAGAACCAACTGCAGGCAGAGCCCAGAGCTTCTCTGTGCCCATCAACAGTGATCACTGCCAGCTCCAGCAGTGACTCCAGCAGGGAGGCAAGAGAAGCACAAAACAGGCACGAGGGGCACAAAAAGGATGTCACAGTCCCAAATGCCACCAAGCTGGCCAGATGTAGACAACAGTCAGCAGCACAGTTAAAAGAAACAAAGATAAAACAGCTTCCCCCAGCTGAAGAAGCCTTAGGAATGAAATCAGATTAAGCAGGATCTGCTATTACAGGACCATATTCCTGCCTGGTGCCGTTTTTTATTGTGCCACTTATTCAAAAGGAAACCAGAAGTGGCCAAACAGTGATGGTGACTTTCTATTCCTTTGGTCCTGTCTGATCTTACGATGGCAAAAGGCTGCCTGAGGCACCAGCAGCCCTGGTGAAGAGGCTGTGGTGGAGGAACACGAGTGATGAATGCTCTTATGTTGGAGTGCTCCATTTCAGCCACACACCGACCTCTCACCTGTGGGGCGAGCCCAGGGCACACTCACCAAAGGAGACGTCACCGAAGTGGAGGGCGGGCACATCAAAACTGAAAGTCGGTGCTTTCACAAAGCCCCTGCAGGACAAAGGCAGGGAGGGAGTGGTTTTGTTAAAGGGAATTGCAAAGCGTGTGGGTGTCCTTAGGGAGGGAATAAAATCTGCTGTCAGAGCCACCCTGGGTTTCAAATCAACCCAGCACCCTGTGCTCAGCACAGCACCCACGGGGACAGGAGGCAGCCAAAGCAAAGTGGTCAGCAGCTGACAGACTATCTGGGACAGGCCCTCAAGCTGCTGTGCTTCTGAGAAGTGAGTTTTACTTCTCCTGTCATAATTTTCCTTCTTTTTTTCCCACCTCTACCCTTTGCTGAGTGAGGATTTTATCCTTTGCAATGGCACCAGCCCATTGTGTTCCTTGGGACAGTTGGTGCTGCACAGTTCCCTGTCTCCCACATCAGCCCTTTCCTGGCTCTGGAAAGGAGGTACCAGAGCACTGCACAGGAGTTGGGAGCCCAGCCTGTCTCCATGCATGGCCATGAGAGCTGAGCTGAGGTGGGGGATGTCCCAGAGACTGCTACAGATGTGCCCACCAAGCTCCCAGAGTCCTTACTTGATGGTCAGGATGGCAGGTGTAGGAGATTCAGCCACACTGAACTGGAAGTGTTCCTCAAAGTCCCCCAGGATGGTGGGACAGAAGGAGATCCTGATGGCCTGGGGCCTGCCCAGGGCCACGGTGCCCTCCTGGGGCAGGAAGGTGAAGCAGGAGCCCATGGCTGTGCTTGGAGGGACGAGGCTGAAGGGAGCCTCAATGGGCCCTCTGTTCAACAGGATCGCCTGCAGCAGCAGGAAGGCAAAATGGAAATACATGAGGACTGTTCCTTTCCCACAGAAGTCTGAGTTACTCTGGAATTAAACAATTAACACCTGTACAAGGTAGAAGATGCCTTGTGCTGCTGCATGGCAGAAGCCAAAAAATACAACTTTGAAATACAACTTCGTATGGCTTTGGGTTTTTCCACGCAAAGCAGCGATAACTTCACCTAAGCAGAATCACTCTGGGGTTTTCCACATTGACCTGCAGCACAGAGGAGCTGCTCAGCATCACCAGGTTCATTCACACCCAGCCCTAAGAGCAACACTGGGCATGGCAGCATTACCAGTGAAATCACCACAGAGCTGCTGCTGCTGCTCCCGGTGTGCCCAACCCCAGCATGGGCAGGGCACGTTCAGCTGCCATTGCAGCCAAGCTGTTTACTACTGCATGTGGGAGAAGGCAGAAACAAAGATGTGGAAAGTTCCTTTGCTTCCTTCCCAGAAACACTGTGCTCTTCCTAGAGCCAGAGGTACAGCATGGCTGAAGTGTGGTGAGGGACTGCTCAGCAAGGGAAGGCACTGCCAAGCACTCAGACCAGTGCTGAGCCAGGAGGGTGGATGGCTTTGCTCTGACTCCCAGGAATAGGCAGGAGGGACTTGGCTGAAAACTGTCTGCAATGGACTTGAACTCAAATGCAGCCAGTTTGTTCCAGCTGCTTTTGGACAGCCTGAGCACAAAGGTGATTTGTGTCTGGGACTGGAACAAAAGCCTCTGAACACGCAGCTTTTTGGCCCAGTGTTGCTTCCGTGTGTTAGGTGGTTTTGCAGGAAGCCTCCCAGCTGATCTCCAAGGAAGACTGCCCAAAAGAAGGGATTGGAGTTTCATGAACAGACACACTTTTCTGACCCCATCAAAAAGATCCAGATTCCAAGAAACTCCCCAAATTTGACTAGTACCACAACTGCCCAGGTTGCCCGGAATTCCACAGGCCCACAAGGCTCACTGCTACCCCAGGAGCCACCAGGATCCCCCCCAAGCCTGCTGCTCACCTCATAGCTGTGGGTTCCTGTGACAAAAACCTCCCCAATGTCCAGTTCCTCAAAGTTGAAGCGGAGCCGGGGCCCGAGGCCTTCCCCTGTGAGGTACAGGGGCAGCCTGTTCTCACGGCCTGGGGAGAGATTTCTAGTTCAGTACAGTAATTCCTTCTGCTTTCCTGCATTTTCCAGGCTGCTTTAGTGCTAGTCCCTGACTCTGAGCTGCTTGGGACCAGCTCCTGCTGTTCCAGGAGAAGATATGGAGCCTTCTCTTCCCTCAGGAGATACGGTACCCCCATAGAGACCATCCTTTCTTCTACTACTATGTTGATAGTGAATCTTTTGGAAAGGACAGAAATTGTGTTCTTCCTCTTTCTGGGTGCAGGTGCACCTCAGAGAGCGTTTTTCCCAAGGGAGGAGGAGCACGCTAAATACAGGCATCCTTCAGAACAGTTGAGAGGGGGAAAATCAAAATAGAGGAGATCCCCTGGAAGCTGCAGGGACAGTGGGGATGTGCCAGCACTGCCCTGCTGAGCACGGAGCCTTCCCAGCAATTCCACAGGAGCCCAGGGATGGGGGGGAGTGTTTGCACCTCGGCCTCACTGCGTTGAGAGAGGCAGGGGGAGGAGCCACACCTGAGATGTTGCAGTAAACTGCTTGCTCATAGACCTGGGCCTCCCGGGGCTCAAAGAACACCATGATTTCAGCTGAGCAATTGGGCCTGATCTTGCCCTCCTAAAGCAGAAGGAGACAGCAAAACATTCATCTTCAAACATCACAGTTCTTGTTTTCAACCACACTCCCAGTAAGCCTCACTTAGAGCTTCGCTGACAAGCAAGAAATGAGTAACACTCATCAGTAACACTGATAACAGAGTTTGGAAGCTTTAGTCAGACTCCTGCTGCCTGCCAGGGGCCCACAGGGCAGAAACACTGTTTGCAGCCAGCTCTCTGACATCACCAGAATCCCCATGACTTCTCTCTTGGCACACAAAGCCAGCTGAGGCAGGGACTGGTCAAGTGACCTTATTCAGGGATGAGGAGGAAGAGGAGGAAGAGAAGCAGGAAGGGAGGTTCTCAGCCATCACTTACCTTCGGCACAACGGAGAAAATGTCATCTTTGAACAGCCTGGGGTCTCTTCTCACCTTTGCCCTCTCACTGTGGAGGGTGTGGGTGAGAAGAGAAGAGCGTTCTCGGCGAGTGGTGACCACTCCAGACACCTTCAGAACATCAGACAACTTGTCCTTTTCCTGCTGATACAGCCTGTGATACTGCCTGCAGCCACAGGAGAGACAAACCCAACAGGTTGTTTAATAAGCCACACATTTGAGAGAGAAGTGCAAGAGCAGGAGCAGCTCCTCAGCAAAGGGGTCCCAAATGGATCAGAGGATCGCGTGTTGGTCACCCCACACTCCACACCTGCAAGCTCAGGAGGTTTCCAAAGCCAGCAGCCCTCAAGAGAACCTCCTGGCCCAAAGCCTCTGCCACAGCTGAGGGAGAATCCACCAGCCACCCCAAGTGGCTTTCCCTGCCACACAACTGCTTGGGGGAGGCAGGTGGAGATGGCATGGTTTACTTACCCTGAGCCATTCAAAAGCACCAATACCTCCTGAAGCCATATGTTAGTTTTACCCATGGGCAAGGTATGTCACTGAAATGGATCCTTCAAACCTACCTCAGCTTCAGCTCCTTCTCTTCCTGAGTATCAGCAGCCTTCCACTGGAAGTGGGCTGTGATATCACTCAGGTTGTGGATGTGCACAGTTGCATGGTTTTTCAGTGTGATGAAGGTCTCCCCAAATATCACACTATCCATGTCCAGCCTGATGTGGACCTCCACAGCTCTTCCATGAAGGCTTGTGTGGGTGTCTTCACCTGGAACAAGGCAAAGGGAACTCTTTGCTCAGCTCACTGGCTGATGGAAGCACAAGGAGCAGAGCAAACCACAGGGAACAGAAGAAAGTGTCACAGATTTTAGCTGAATGAGCAGTTCCATGGATCAGTACATTTATCACAACCTGAGAGCTGCATGTGCACAGCATGAGAATGTCCTGGACAACCTGCCAGCATCTCACCCTCTAGAACAGACCCCTACCAAAGGCTCCCTCATTTCCAGAGCTTTCAAACCTTCATTATTCCCAACCAATTCCTGGGATTCATCTGGGCTCAGACATCAGTACCAAGTTCACCATTCCTGCTGCAGTTGAGTGTTTTCCAGGCAAAATGGAAACAACAAATATCAGACATGCTCTCTAGAAATGGCATTGATATGGAGCTCTACAAGGATCAAGGTGACAAACTACATGACCACAAACTAGATGACCACACAATGAACACCATGAAAACCATCATCATCTCCCTCTTTAAAGCCATGCCCACATCAGCCTTTCTGCTCAGAAAGGGCTCTGCTCTGAGGGCTGCAGAGTGCCCTGTGCAGTGCCCAGCACTCACCTGTGTCATAGTGCACCACAAGGGACGTGGAGCAGTCACCAGTCTTGAGCGGATGGAATCCCACTGTCACCTGCATGGTGTCACCGACGTCCAGAGCTCCCGTGGCCGGAGTGACAGAGAAAGGGCTGCAACACAGAGACAGCAGCACTCTTGGGGGACATTTGGGGATGTTATCCCTTTTGCACTCCAGTTCACTTCTGCTCACTTGTGCAAGCAAAGAGCAAACCAGCCACAGTCAGCAGAAGACAGAACAGGCAGGATCAGAAACAGCTCCTGACTCTAGTGTGAGGAGATCCAGCCCTCACAAGATCCTGTGGGATAAAATGACCTCATCTCCCCCATACTCTGTATCCAGCTCCCTGCAATGAGACTCAAAGGTCATTTGCATCTTGATTACTTTCATCAGGCATCAGCTCCCTTATTGACAGAGCTGGGCAAAAGTTGTGGTCATGAAGATACCAAGGACCAAGCACTCCTGACATCATTTAGAAACAGAGCTGACAAATGAGCAAAGCTGGCAATTTTGTGATCAAGGCTCTCAAAGCACCATTCACCTGCATTTTTGCTAAATGCTGTGTGCAAGGAGGCTGCAATCTACTTCAAGTCCCATGGTATAGTTATCTGCTAGAGTCAAATGTTCTTTTATCCAATGGTGCCTTAACTGCCATCATTAAATTCTTTGATTTTGGGAGAATTGATCTCATTAAAAGCTGCCGTCCACCCCAAGGAAGAGAGAAAAATTACTGCTAATTTAATTGCCTCATCAGTCCACTAACACCTACTGCAGGAGGAAACCTAAATATCATCTAATCTTAACACATAGTACTTTTTAGTGAGGGTGTAACAGCTCAAGTCAAACAGCATTAACTATTCTAATAAATCCAGTCTGTTAGGTTAAAGCAGCTCCATCTCTGTGCTAAAAAATTCTGTACAGAGTCAGCAAATCACAAGCTCCATCTTTCCCTCTGTCACTGCATCCAGGCTCTATTTCATCTATTTCAGTATTTCATTCCTGAAGTTCAGAAACTCTTTATATCCCTATCAAGCAGGATCCAACATGCTCTGCAGCACTCATTAGAACAGCTGGCAAGCACGTTGCAAAAGGATACCAGACATTATTGGGTATTTATTTTGGTGGTGACAAAACAAGATCTGGAAATCCCAGAGAAAAACTGTGCATGGATTTACAAGTTCCTGCCTACATTTTTGCACAGTCAAAAGCAGCAGCCTGTTGGAACAGCATCTGAGGAGGATGCTTAAATAGCTTTGGTGGGCTTTGCTGGAGAGGAGCTCTGAGAGGAGCCTCATGTTTCACAGCAGAAAAGTCAATTTGCCTTCTGACCTCTGTTTTGCCAGGGAAAAAATCAAAGCCACTCAGCTGGCCCAGGATAGACAGCAGGTCTGTGCTGCACTCCTGACCTCAGCTCCTGCACCAAGACCTCTGGGATCAAGGAACCCTCAACTCACCACCAGCCAACTGAACTGGTTTCCTTGCAGATAAGGCATCAAAAATGCATTACCCTCTCCAGTTCAGCCAACAGGAGAAACAGACATTGTCTTCTGAGACTGACAGGAACAGCACAGGCTGTCCACAACACAGCTCACATGGGGCATCTCGTGAGAGGACCACTGGAAAGCCACGTGCCAGTGGGCTCCCAGAGAATGGGTGTATTTGACAGTGGCAAGTAACCATTTCAGAAGCTGCTTGTGCTCAGGAGGGTGCAAGGCAGCTGCAAACATGTTCCAGCACCCTCCAGGAAATCTGGGACAGAGAAAGCTCAAAGGCTGCATCCTGCTTAAACATGAGGAGCAACAGCAAACCCCACCCGTGCTGCCATTTCCAGCCAGGGCTGCAGGGCAGCAGCTCCGATGCTCAGGTTCCTTTTGTGGCTCTTTCTCAGCTCTGTCAGCACCCAAAGGTGTTTTGCACAGGCCCAGATGAGCTGCCTCACCTGTGGGTGCTCAGCTGGTAACGAGCCTGGCAGTTCCCCACGTTGCGAACCAGCAGAGTCCTGTGGGTGCTGCACTTGACCGGGCACTCGGAGAAGTCCAGCTGGTCAGGGAAGTCCAGGATGGCCCGGGCACCAATGGCCCGAATGGGCACAATGAACTCTCCCCTTTCACTGATGCAGATGAGCTGGTGGAAATAGTCCTGCAGGAAAAGGAACTGTCTCAGCACAGGGCATTTCTCCCTATCTTCAGCATGGCCAAAGGGGATCTCCCAGTTCTAGATCCAGTGCAACTCCACTGAAACCAGGAGAGGTCCCTGAAACCCATTCAGATGTCCTGAATGCAGCCTTGCAGGTTCACTTTCCCATCTCTGGGGACCTGCAGACCCACCTTGTTCTCTGCAGGGGTGAAGAGGACACGGAAGGTGCTGGAGAGGCCCGGTGGCACCTTGCGGAACACGTCATTGGGGCTCACCAGCTCAAAGTAAGGGGAGCTCTCCAAGGTGACCTTCACCAGATGAGGAACCTTGCAGGAAAGACATGGAATGATGATTTTGTCACTTGTGGAGACAGGTGGACATGCCCTGGTGCCACCCCTAACCACCCTTCTCCTCTCTCCTCTTCCAGCAGTGTTAAACATCCACGTCCCAGCACTTACCTTGTCCCTGTTCCTCAGAAGCACTGGCATTTCACAGACCTCACCAGGGCTGTAGTTCTGAAACACCACCTCTGGTGGGCAAGGCTGAAATGAGCTCTGCTCCGGGTCAGCTGCCAAGGACTGCAAGGAGAGGCAAGAGAGAGCAGGGAGAGGTTCAGCTGCTGCCAGGAAGATTCTGCACTGATCCCCAGTGAAGTACAGACTCTGGGTGAGCACATCTGCCCAGCCCACATTGGGCAAACAGAGGCTCTTCCACCTCTGCCGTGGGCTGGTCAAACGCTCCTGGGCCACACTGAGCAGGCTCAAGCCAAGCTGCTCTTTTGGCACCTCCTCAAATATCCCATCCAACAGCCAGGGCAGGGAAAGGCTACCTTGTGATGGGAGGTCTCACGCTTGGCTTGAGGCTGGACAATTGGAGGCAGAGTCAGCTTCTTAGCTCTGGCCAGCCTCTGCTTGGTGGTGAGAGACATCTCCTTCTGGTAAGCAGAGGGAGTCAGCTGAAAGGCAAACAAACCAGCAAGAGCATCAGAAATGCCTTTGTTCATAGAGGCTTTTCTTGTTCACTTGCTATTGATGATAATTTGTGATCACAGCATCTCGGACAGTTCTGGAAGCCCTGGGAGTTACTTGCTGAAACACTCAGCATCAGTACATTAATAATACAGAGTGCAATACACATACTCCAACCACATGGCTCTGCCCCATTAGCTCCTCCATGATTTGATGGGACATGTTTGGGGATTTCTGCTCTTTGGGCATTTGTTTCCTCTTTAGTTTCATTGGATTGAGGCAGTGACCTTTCCAGAGAGTGGGGAGGAGCTCTCAGCACTCCCCTAACTCCATCTCTGCACAACATTCAAAACTCACAGCAAGGAGATAGCACTGCTGGGTGAGTTCAAGAGATGCAAGAAGGCAAAGTTGTAAGTAGAATGAGGTGCACAGGAGTGTGTCCAAGTTTTAGCTCTGTTAATTAGAATTGGTTTTCTCTGTCTGGGCTCACAGGCCCCTGCACAGAAGAAAACAGAGGGATCTCCTTGACAGAGCCTCAGCCCTGGGGCACCTTCAGTCAAGTGAGCTCCCGACAGCCAAGGGACCTTGGTGGCCCTGACTCTGCTCTCTGCAGGGCTGGATCTGTGCCCCACACAGGAGATGGGAGGGAACTGCTGGTGTGGAACCTCTTCAGGCTGGGAGCAGCCGTGTCTCTCCAGGCTTTGGGCAGAGTTTGAGCTTCCCCCCCACATGGCCAAGGGCAGGTTGGTCAGAGCAGCACAGGTGAGTGTCCAGCCTGACAGAAGGAATGACTGTGACCAAGGGGAGGGAAAGAAGAATGTGCTCAGGGCTTCAGCTTCACACTGGTTTACCTTGGCTCTGTTGGCACAGCCAGGCAAGCTGCACTGTCCCTGAAGCAACAGAGGGTGTTCCCTACTGCCCCAGGACAGCCCCCACCAAGAGGAGCAGGGCACAGAGGGGTGGGGACGGGGTCTGCAGCTGGACAGTGCTGCTGGACAACGGGCAGGGCAGGGAGAGGAGGGACACCAGGGAGTTTCCAGCCTTAACACAGCCCCAGTGGGTACTCACAGT
>JBBMKD010000025.1:3342100-3357178 GCA_037834095.1 Argya squamiceps
AACATATTTACAGGATGGTTTAACCACTCCAAACAAGAGCTGCATGTTATGTTTTGGACTCTGAACACCTTTTCCACCCACAAAAACCTAGCACAGACATGAGAACACTTCCCACAGAAGGTTATTTTCCTTTTAGGACATCACTCTGCCCACATATAGTTATAATTTTGCAGGTTTGAAAATACACACCAATTATGGATTTTTATTAATGTGCAAGTTTCTTCTGCTTGGAAATCTGTGCAATGAAATTCCTCAGAATCTAGGTGTTAACATCAGTATAAATCATAGTGACTGTTGATGTGTCCTAGCACTTACAAGCAAGTTGAATTCTCCAGTAAACCCACTCACTCCCTCACCTCTGCAAGGCCCCCTAAAGCAGCTGCCACCATCACAACACCTGGAAGGGCAGATAGGCAGCTCTATTTGTGACACTGCAGTCAGCAGCTTTCTCCAGGAAGCTGAATCTGTCACTTCAGCCAAACATCCATCTTCTCACCACTTCTTGACTTCATACCTCCAGACAATGCTGCAAACAGGGCAGCCTGGACTGAGACCTGTTGGTGTCCCACAGCCTGGCCTGGCTGGAAATGGAGCAGCTCAAGGAAAAGAGCAGAACTGATTCCAAGAATGCAGTAACACATACAAACATAAATTTACTTTATGTTCACTGTACAGCATTATAGAGGATTTTTAAAAAATATGCCAAATTCTATGTGATGCAGCCAGTGGAAGGTGCATCTATCAGCCTTTGAAGTTAAAGGGAAATGCTCCCTGAGGTCAAGGCATGCTGCTGAGCACACTTAGCACCATTTGAAGAGCACCTGATACTGGCTATTATAAAAACCTTGCCTAGACAGACTACAAAACTTCGTTCCTTCATGTTTTTCAGTCCTTTGAGTGGCACTTCCGGTACAGTCCCTTCTGGTTCCAAAATACCAGGAATTTTCCTCATTTAAGGTCTTGTTAGAGAAAAGACTCAAAACCACTTCATATTTTCTATGCCTTTGAAGACATGGAGAAATGTGTTGAGAATTGGATAGAGGAGGACTTTACTTCCTTGTTGAGGCTGGTGCCTAATCAAGATTAGAGATGTTTCTTTCTGCTTAAGTTTTAATGTTTTGTGCATAAGATTTATCAATTTCTTTCAAGGCCAGGTTGGATGGGGCTTGGAGCAACCTGGTCTAGTGGAAAGTGTCCCTGCCCATGGCAGGGGGTGAAATGGGATGATCTTTAAGGTCTCTTCTAGCCCAAACCAGTATGTGATTCTATAATGCAAGATGAAGCAATGTAACCTTTTCTGGGGGAAGATTATTTTAATTTCAGGTCAAATTTAAAATAATACTTGAAAAATGTAGAATCTAAACTTTCAACATGTAAAATTAAAGACCTATGCCAACTTGCATGAATCCCATAGTCCATTTGCAGTCTTATATTTTTAATCTTTTCAAGTATTTTTTAGAGAAGCACCTTTTGGATAACCCACAGCTGAAGAAATGGCAAGAGCATCTGGAAATGTATATGTGACAGTCAAAAGAATAGTAAATGAGGTTCAGTTGGGCCAAGTACTGGTCCTGTTATTAGAACAAAGAACTCCTGATGTTAGGACAGCCTTGGATGTGTGTGTGTGATCTTTATATCTAACAAACAAAGTGACTTGGAAGCACCCAAAACATAAGCTGAGATCTTTGAGGAAATTTCCAGAAATAGAAGCAACCAATATTTATTCACTGAGCTACTTATTTTCCACAAAGCAAACTAAGAGGTCAGTTTAAATAGAGGGCCCATGAGGAGTTGCTTGACAAGCTGTTGTCAAGAGAGGGAACTCCTGACCTGGAGATGGAAGGAGTGCTCTCTGCAGGCATTAGAGGCACAACATTTTTCATGGAAAGGTAATGACTCTGGTACACAGGTAAAATTACACCACACAGAGCCTAGGTTAGCTTGCCTCCTCTTCCCCTGGATGTCTCAAAGATTCTTTATAAAGGCATTTTTCTCACAGGAAATCTGAAAACTGAAGCCTGCTCAGTGAGTTTCTTGCCTTCTGTGATTTCTTGGCTCTCATTGCAATTGAGGTAACTAGCATTTCACAGCTACTGCTTTTTAATGGCACTCTTAAAATCCCTATCAATAATCATTTTGTGCCTTTGCCAATTACTGTCCCAATGATCTTTGCATTTTGCCTTAGAGGTGGCTGAATTTCTGTAATGCTGGAACCAGTCTTCCCTTGGTGCACTCACAAAGCAACCCCCCCCCCAAAATCGTCAAAACAAAAGAGACATAAGACTGGAGGCAGTTTTTAATTTCCATAAAATAAATTCTCAAAGTATTTTAGTTCTTGTCATTCTACAAAGCACAAGACCAGCACAATTACAACAGTTTAATGTACAGCAGACCTGGAATAAAGTCTGCTTCAGGAATTTCTTGTGATTCACCTAATTGGGATTTGGAGTGCTTAATCCCATTTCTACTACCCTGATATCAGCTATGTTCTCTATTTTATTTGCTTCCCAGGAATGCAAAACATTCTTAGTAGCTGTTTTGTAGAAAATCTTGCTGCTCCACTGCCTTGCAACAAAAAGTATTTTTGACAAAACCCTGTTGAGTATAAGAAAAGCATTTACCTCCAGATGATCAAACCCATGGGAAGACATGAGGTATTCTCTTCAATGTATTTGCCTTCCTCCGTTCAGTCTTTCTGTGAGGTGTTATTTTTGATAATATTCTCATGTTCAGGCCAGGGGAGTTTGCACTTTGGGTCATTTCTGAAAACAGAAGTTGCATGAGGGATGCAACTGAGCCATGCTAAGGTGAATAACCATTTGACCTCTGATTTATGCTGTGAGTAACAGGAACATTAATGCCCTTTCCAGGTAATCCATTAGTCTTATTTTCATATTATGCTTCCATAAATCTTTGCAATAGCTTTTCTAAAGATGAAACACTATGCAGCTTCTATTGAGAAAATAATAGGAGGCTTGCAAGCCATGACCAGTGGAAACACCATCACCCCACGTATCAGCTCAGCAATATTTTTACTGAAATTGTCTGCAGCTGGGTGATTGGAGTGCCATTTATTTTCACAAGCCATAATTTCAGGCAGTTTCAGATGGCTTTTTATGGACATTAGTGACATTGCCCTGCATTAATTGCAGGTACTATATTTATTTCTTTTATTTCTGTGCTGCTATTCACAGGTTGGAGGCGTCACCAGAGGATCACATCCTGGATAAGGCTGGGAGAGACCTCTGGAGATTTTCTGATCCACCCTCCAGCCCAGACCAGGGTCAGAGAGAGCAGGTTGCTCTCAATTGCCTTCAAGTCAGGTTTTTGGTATCTCCAAGGATGGAGAACCCAAAATCCTTTTGCACAACCTGTTGCAGGTTTGGCTGTCCTCACAGTGAAAATGCTTTTTCTTATGTTTAAATGGAATTTCCTGCATTTCAGATTGCTGTGATTACCTCCTCTCCTTTCACTCCATACCACTGAGAAGGGCTTGGCTCCATCTCCCTTCCTACCCTTGTCAGGTATTTACAGATTCCTGCAAAGTTCACAATTGCCATCAGCAAAGGATAAACTGGAAGGAAAAAAAATAACTGGAATTTCAGTTGCTTTAGCCTCCTCCTGCTTCACTGATTTGTTCTACTTCTTATGGAAAACTTTTATATAGCAATACTGTCTGGAGACCTGAAACAGACTGGAAGCTCCTCTGGGCTGGAGGAGAAGAACAACTCCTCCTCTTCTGTTCTGTGGAATAAATAGAATTGTGGCTCAGAATGGATTCAGCTCTGAGAATAAAGGCAGAGTTCCACTCTTTACGCCTTTATGACAATGAGAAGTTCCTATGCTCCTTCTCACCAGGTTGACAGAATACATAAATAAGAGGAGCCTCAATTTGCCCTCTGTACAAGGAAAATTTTGACAACAAAATAACACCTTTTCCCATGAATTTTCAAATTTTCTATCAGAATAAAATATTGTAATTAAATTTATAAATTAGTTAAAATAGCAAAAAGGCAAAGAAAGGTTTGGTACCAGAAAATAAGGCATAAAAAGGGAACTTCCAGTATTTTAGCAGTTTGCACCATGTCCTCCACCCCCACAGTGTGATAAGGGAGAAAATAGAAAGAACTAGAATGGGAAAACTTGTGGGTCAAAATAAAGACAAGGAAATCACTTATCAAGGACTGATGAGAGGAAGCCAAACTCTCAATCCAAAGCTTTTCCTGTCCAGGTGAACAATCCTAGCTCTCCCAGCCTTTCCAGCAGAGCGGCTCCAGCCCTCTGCTCATCCTGGTGCCTCCTCTGGGTTCTCACCAGCAGTTCCAAATCTTATGCAAGAACAGGAAGGATCTTGGTGGATAAAACCAGGAATATTCACCTCTTGTTACAAAGGCAGCCTGGCCAAGTTGTGTGATTTACAGAATCTTGAGCTACTTAACAAAATTATTTTCCTTTACTCTTCTGACTATCTACTTTAGTTGTTTTGCAGAAGTGCAGCAGCTCAGGGTCAGTAGAAGCAGCAGGAAAAGATAAATAATGACCTCATAGCTGTATTATACAGGCTGTAGGGAAAGCAGAGTTTGTATCTGAAACTCTGAAAATTTCACATAATGATTAAAGTTCTAGTGCAAGTCTGCATTTTAAAAGACTGAAAAGAATCCCTGCTTTGGCACATGACACTAAAACTTTGAATTGCAGCATTTCTTCAAAGGCATTCTCACATACAACAGGAGATAATTCTGTGCATATTTAGTGAGCATTTATAGCAAGAGTCATCACTTCTGTTCTCTATCATCACAATATTCATCACAATGAATTTTAGTCTAGACAGTTTTTTTTCTCATGATTAAAAATGTTTATTCATAAAATAATTAAGTTTCACATTTGGGAACTTTGTATAATTCATTTGCATTAAATAACAGTTTTAGTGACTTTAAAAAGGAAACAACTCTACTTATTTTCTGTGTACACATCTCTTATAAAAGGACTTGAATATTTAGGTAGCTATCATTTATAGCTGCTACCACCTTGGATTTCAGTGTAATTTATCAGGCTTTGTAAAAGCATTTCTGTAATACCTTGATTAAACAAACATTCCATTGTTAGATTAATCAGACCTTTCATGATATTTCCACAAAATATTTATCTGAATTAGGACTGGTTTTTGCTGAGATACCTTCATGATCAAGGATTGCAATAGACATTTAATAAAACAACCAAATACTTGCCTGTTTTTGCTCTGTGCTTAGACGTTATTGCAGCTCCTGCTGACTAGATTAGAAGTGGTGTTAAGGAAGATTTAGATTAATGAAACAACATGTAAAGTCATGGGAGAATATATTAATAGAATACCACACACTTATCACACAATCTGTTCTTGTACTTGCCCATTAAACACACATTTATTGTGTCTTCACACAAATGGGTGCAAGTGTGCCTGACTCTAAAGGCTTGGACCAAAGATTCTGGACATCAACAGAAAACCCTTGTGACTTCAAAGATCTTTGCAGCAGAGTTAATATCATCTATGAGACATACCTGCCATACAAAAAGATATTCAGCATCACATCTTCTAATTTAGACTCCACCTATTATCCTTCAAACCAGGGTTTATGCTAAAATCAGCTCTGATAAAGAACTCAGTTGGACACCTGACTCTTTCCAGAGTACCAATGGTGTCTGCCTGTTCAGAGCAAGGCTTGAGCCCAGGAGACCCAGAGATAACCCTGTCACACTGGTGGCAGGTAGGGACACCAGGAATGAAGTCACAGCCTGTTCCCATGGGGAAGAAACACACCCTGCTGAAGAAATAGACATCCCCCAGAATAAGGGTGCTTTGGAAAAATTTAAATATACACTGACAAAGAAAAACTCCTGCTGTGAATCAGTCTATACCTTAATTATTTGTGCTAGCTTCCATCTAAGAAGGCTTCACATCCCAATTAAGGTTCTTTTTTAGACCAAAGACAATGCTGTTGTTAATCTGTAGTAAGGGGACATGTTTATAGCCCTGTTTAAACCAGAATACCACTCAGAGCTGTGATGTGTCCTCTGCTGTCTCAGTGATCCAGGGCACTATGAAATGTTGCTGGCAAATAAATTCTGACAGCAACAGTGCTGTACAGAGATTCTGACCATCAGCCCCAGATTTCCCCCAAGCTCTGAAGTACAGCCAGCACCAGGAACACATCTTTACTGACCCAAAGTAAAGGACAGCCTTTTCTTACTCTTTCTAATACTTACACAGGTTCAGGTCACAGAACTCTGCAGTTCTACTTCATTCAAGTGCTTCTCTTTTTAGGAAAAATTGCCCTGCACGCCATGTAATTGCACAGCTCAGTGTGGCTGAGGAATTGGATTTAGACTATGAATAGAATACAGTCATCCTGAATATTTTCCCAGTTAATGATCTGTATTAAAATAAACCTGCAACTTCATCCATTAGCTCTCCTCTCTACAGAAGAAGGGAAATGCAATCAAAACAGAACAGGAAAAAATTAGTTTTGGCTTCAGGGCATCATTGTTTTAGCTTAGCTATGGCATCATCTAAAATCAGGAAACTATCAGCATTCTAGGACTGTAAATCACCTTAAATAGTGAGTAGCTTCATGGACTTGGGTGTCAATCTTGCTTCATATTTTTGTTCCAAAGGCCTTATTTGCAGCCATTGCAACTGACCTTTGAGTGCCTTAGGTGAAGTGTTCTCAATGTGAAAGCATTTACCTTTGACCAGATGGAAATACTCACACATCCCTGTCAGATTTCTCTCATCTTAAACACACTGTGAAAAGATGGAGAGAGACTGTTCTCCATTCAAACTCTCCTATCTACTTCCCTTTGGCTTCCTTAGTTAACTTTAAGGAAGACAATTGCTTAGCTTATATTTTAGAAATTGATTATATATAAGTATTACACTGGCCTTTTTCTCCTCCTCCCCCCTGCTCAAAAAAAAAAAAATAGTGCTGGAAATTACTGTGTGCTTTATTTTTTCCAATTTACTCATTGTAAATCTTAAATTCATTGATCCCTTCGCCAAGAAGTGGCAAATTGTGACATATTTCTCTATTACTTTCTGTCACATTTAGCTACAGATAAATATCTGAAGAGCTTGAAACTGATGGTCCTAAAAAACCAGGTGGGGATCTTTCTGCTAATGGCAGGGGTGTTTGCTCTCACAAAGGCATGAGACACCCGGATTTTGGCAAGAAGCTGCCATGTACCCACGGGCTGGCTTAAGGAAACTTCTTATTCCAGTCAAGCAGGACCCACTCTGAAGGTGCCAGAGCCCAAACACAAAGCTCAGGGACCAAAAAGAAGAAGAAATTTCTCTCAGCAGAGGTCTGGCACCTTCAGACTTTTAAGAAGCTCCAAGTCTGCTCGTATGGAGTTGCCTCAGAGCCCAGGAGTTCTCAGGTGTGCAGGAGAAATGAATCAGGATTTCAGGAAACTGCTCTGCAGTGGACAGTGTGAAGGGCTGGAAATGCTTTCACAAAGGCATTTCATACTGAGGCTACAGTTTCTCTCTGACATATTAATCCACACACCAGCAACTGAGAAATGAGACCTCAATTCCAGCTTGGATCATCTGGCCTGAGCTTCCACATGGATAAGAAGTGCTGTGATAGTTCTCTATAGCAGCTTAATTTCAAAATCGCTGAAGCCTGAAAGCCTCAAATGAGTTTTCCCTTTCTGAAACAGAAAATAAAACTTCAAGATCCAACTGTTGAAAAGCTTCCCTAAATCTCCTGGGAATCACAGTGCAGTTTTATACAGCAACAACAGCCATCATACCCATAATTCTTAATTAGAATAAAGCCTTAGCCATATAAGATCAAATATGTTTTATGTACAATCTTTCTTACTGTTAATCTTAAATATATATATATATATATATATTTTAAAATTACTCTGTTCCATACAGAGTAGTAAATGTCCTAAAGCACACTGCATATTGATAGTAAATATTGAATTTGAGGGGTGGAGGACAAAAATTTGAAGTGACCCTCCCCGTGACCATTTCAAAGACAAGTCGGAAGTAGAAATTGGAAGGTTTCCAATTGGTGTTCCAACACTATCCAACAGCAAAAAAAGGTGATTGGCAAGGTCAGACTATTTCTAGACACAGCATTTAAACAGTGGTTTTACTGAAACTTGAAAAATTTGCTAAGGCAAGGGACAATAGAGTATTAAGAAATTAAAAAAGACTTGAAGTAGAAAAAAGGCTTTCCTCAAAGGGAGCATGAAAACAAAATTGATTCTGCAATTGACCTGAGATATTTGAATTGACAGAATTAAACCTAGTGTGTCCTCAGGAAAATCATGTAGTATAGTTTTCCAATGTTAGTGTATTGTCCAATTATCCTTCTAAAGATGCATAAATCACCATTTTACCCAAATGCTTTCCAAAAATCTGGTTATCAGCAACACTCCCACACTGTGCTGGCTCAGGTCAGAGCCCCATTTATTTAAATTGCTTAGCTATCCTAATTCCAACTGTTTGTTTAGGAAAGAGTATAATAAAAAAGAACAAATAGTTCAAAAGTTCTCCCTCAACAATTTACATTGAGGGGTTTTCCTCAGCCAGGTGTGGTTTTATTTTCACAGCTCTTGATGGATTTCTTTTCCACATTTCAGAGTCACATCAAAATCCAAATAAATCATCAGCTGTTGTACATCCTGCAGCAAGGGATTTCAGTGCTTAACAAGGTAAATGTTGAATTTTATTATATTTTAAATTAATATATGGGTACTGATGAGGAATGTTCAGCTCTGTCCCCTCAGTCTGTCTGCATTCAGTCTGTACTTGAAAAAAGAAAATTAATCCCCCTTTTTTTTTCTTGAAATTAAAGTTATCCAACTTTGCATGTGTTTAAAAACCTGTTATGCTGTGCAAGAAGTAGGTTCAAGAGTAGGCAAAATACAACATTTTTGACTTTAACAAAGGTGAAGAAGGTGAAATGACTGACTTTCAGATGGATTTATGCTGTGGCCTTTAGTTTTGAAAAATTCCTCTGTTATGCCCTGACTTGCCTGAAGATGGTACTGGCATCACACAGACCTTCCTGCCAGCTCCAAAGCACCACAGCACAACTCAAACACCTCATCTTGTCATCCTCAGTGCAGAGCTGAAACCCTCTCAGGCAGCTGCTCTGAATATTTTAATCCTGGTTCTTCTCTAATTTACAGTAATTTAAATATAAAATAATAAGTTTTTCATGGTGCATTATTGTGCAAATAGCATTTAATGAACCTATTTTTCTGCAGCTCTAACTTAGCTTTCCAGAGTGAGCATTGCTACAGGTGGGAAAATAATGGATGTTTCAGTTCTGTATCCAAACCTTCAAAAATGAGGAGTGGCTTGGTGGATTTTTTAACAGAACTTGAGGATGGAAAAGGAGAGAGAAAATGGTGAGGGGAAAACCATCCCTGACTTGTGGCAACCTGAAATGCATCTCTTACCACAAAATAAACTATTTCATGCAAAAAAACCTGCACAAAACCACTGAAAAATGCTGTTTCAAGGAAGAAATTAAGAAATACTTAAATTGAAAGGGTAATTTTTTATACAGTATTTCACTTTGAAACAGATGATAAAACACTAACCACTTGCTTGTTTCTGGAGAGGTTTATGATTTTTTTTCATAAAAGAACTAAATCCTTATTTAGGAGTAGGAAAACTGAGAGGAGTGATGAAGATCACTGGAAATATATATATTTATATATGTATGATGCAGGTTATATATAAGTTATGGATAAAAGAGGTAACTAAGAGTCAGCTGATGTCACTGAGCTTAAATGGCTTTAAATTTACATTTTTCAGCTTTCATCTTTTCAGTCTTTATATAAACTTGATAATTTTGACCTTTATTTTCTTTTATAATTGATTGATATTCCAACAAAATATGAGCTTGTTTTCAGGCAAAAGAAAAACACACACACACAAAAAATCCAGAATGTCCTAATCTTCCAACAATGAAATGTAAAGGATTTTTATTTAAACTAAAATAAGAAAAGTATTTGTATGTGCCAGGCAGCATCCTGGAGTCCAATGGGAAATCTCTGTTTAGTGCTGCTGGAGACAAATGATGCAAGGCCTTGAGTGACAGGCTGTGTTCACCTTGTGCTGAAAACAGAGTGTGAGGCAATATTCTAATGTCTACTCAAATGAGTGAACAGATTTGTTTGGATCAAGATGGTTTTTGTGCTGTAAAATGACTCATTTTTTGGTATCAAAGATGATTTTGTTCATACACTCATGATGCTGAACAAGAAAGCCAAACAAACCAACAATCCAACATATCAGGGCATGGGGCAGAGAAGGCAAAATTTATCCACATTTTATAAGTTTCTACTTTGGTGGTAATGAAAATTCACCTTGGAAAGAACAACTGTGTTAGAACAGAGAGCAGACTCAACTAATCTAATCCAAAGCACCTAGGGAAAAAAACTCCAAAAAACTAAAGCTGATTCTGTGGATTACTATCTGCATTGACTTCAGGGACTTCTGAAGTCTGTGAATAACTCATTTACATATAATGGCCCAATTTTTTTAATAAAAAGCCAAAAACACACCATAAATTTTCACAAAGATTCATAGATGTATAGCAGCAATGACTTAGGAACATTTCCTTGCAAAGACAGGCCACAGGGAATGGCTGCCAGTGGCAGAGGGCAGGGCTGGATGGGATCTTGGGCAGGAATTGTTCCCTGGCAGGGTGGGCAGGCCCTGGCACAGGGTGCCCAGAGCAGCTGTGGCTGCCCCTGGATCCCTGGCAGTGCCCAAGGCCAGGTTGGACATTGGGGCTTGGAGCAGCCTGGGACAGTGGGAGGTGTCCCTGCCATGGCAGGGGTGGAATGGGATGAGTTTTAATGTCCCTCCCAATCCAAACCCTCCTCTAAGTCTATTAAATTTTCTTTATTATGGCAGATACCCCTGAACACCATTGAGAATAAACCTAAGATTAAAATATGTATAAATTAAAAATAATGGAATTTAGACTTTTTTTTAATGTACGAAAGTTGAAAAGTGCACAAAAGTGTTAAATAAACCGCATGGACATTTAAATACTTATTCTGCACAGAGGATTAATATGATTTTCAGACAGAATTTATTTTCTTGAGCTGCTAATGATCTGCCATTTTACTCCCTAAATTAGTTCTCAAAGGTCAAAACGCGATCAATTATCCAGTAATTTAGATCTCTTAATTGGCTCAGTTGTGCTTGAAAAGCAAAGCTTCTGTTTTATTTCTATAGCTTGAAAAGGAGGCAGGAAAAAAATTTCAAATTATGGTTAGAATGACGTTATGGATTGATATGCAAAATGAAAATGTATGCAGATGCATTTTTGGAGTCTTTTCTGTGGAGTTTTAAAATTGTTTCCATTACACATTGAAAATTCAGGAATACCAAATGTAGTGTTCTTCCTAAATTGTGTTCTGAAGATAAAAGGGAATTTAAGTAGATTCCCTGAATTTTAGGGGACTGTAAAGGAAAGGAGTTGTCAAAATCAGAAGAAGAATAGGAATAAATATAGAGGGTTTTTTGTTTTATACAGTGATGAATTGTCTACACAACAGGAATGGGATCACACCACAGTGGTTGCTTACAGCACTCCTGGGCCTGAGATGTGGTGAGTGATTTTCAATGAGTGCTTAGAAAGAGAAAAAAATAGTTGGTGTTTCTCTTTACATTCCCTACTGTCACAGATTTAAAATTTGGATTAAATAAATGGATTTGTCAATAATTTTCAAGTTAAAAATTACAATAATACAATCTACTAAAATCACATGGATATTGGAAGGACATACATTTGTATCCAAGTTTTCAGTGAAATATTCATTAGTGGTCTCATTTCCAATTCTGTTCTTTGTGTTTCCATATGTATTTGGGAGATGAAACATTTCATTTCCAATTTAAATTTGCATAGATAATTCTTATTCTGTTCTTTCTCTTCAAGGTAAAGAATGTAGAGGAGTTTAAATATCTTTCAAAATTTTTTTTTGTTTTTGTTTTAATTAGTTCTCTTGTAATAGTTCTACTAAAAATGTAAAGATTTTATTTCATATTTTTAAAATATCAGCTCTTTCTATTGAAGGGTTGAGAAACCACTTTTTGGGAATTGGACAAGAATATAAAGAAATGAAACAGTCACTGGATCTGTTCCATTCAGAGAGAGTTGCAATATTCATATTTTCTGGAATATGGTATTCAGATTTCTTTCTTTAGCATTTTTACAGGAAAAAGTCTTTGTGAATATTTGGAAGAACAGGAGCAATATCTTACTCAAATGTCTCCTTTTGTTGCTACACCAATGGATGGACTGATTTCATTAGTGGGATTACAATGCTGCTGTTAATGTGGTGCTACTGAAAGTCAAGTTTTTAACATGTCTGTGCCAAAATATGCTTGTATTTTCAAACTGATCTATTTAATTCTATTAGTTTTAAAGAATAATACATTTTTTTCTTTAAACCTGCAGCTTTATCTTTTAGTCTTCCTCAGCTTCTGGTTGTGTTCCTTGGGTGCCTCCATGAAGTGGATGTTGCTGCCTCATTACCACACACCATCTGATTTTGTTGGAGTATCAAAGAAAATTATTTTTTTTTCCCTTATATCAAGGCGTTTAGGAGGCAGATGTTCCTTAAATGTTGGTAAATTGGAAAATATTGATTCTTCATTACTTACAAGTTTTTAAGTTTCTGCAGCATGTAACAAAGTTATGTTTGATCACTGACTAGGCTGCTTCAGCGGGAACAGTGGAAAGGTTATTTTATTTTTCTCTTAATTTATCCAACTCTTCCATTGGGAGATTATTCAGGTGCACTGAAGATAGAAAATCATATTTTCAATTTTTTTTTTTTTTTTGTTTATGAGCTTCAGGATATTTCCATCATAAAATTGTACCAATTCAGAAAATGATTACAGAAAGTTTGGAGCTGCACTTTAAACAGTAGTTAGAGTAGACTGATCCTTCCCTACAGCTAATAGAAAAGATATTTTCTAAAAGAATAGTTATCCACATATAAGTTTGTGGAACTAAAAATAAACACTGGAGTAACTTTTTATCCCAAATGTCTGTCACGTTCTTTCTAAGTTTCCAAAAAGCATTATCACTGATGCTTATAGTGCTGTTAAAGAGCAGCTACAGGGATTACTTTCAGTACTTTAAAAAAATAATTGCTCTCTAATCGAGGATTTATTCTTTTCATGCTTTTTATGGTTAGAAGGCAAAATATTTTGTTTAAAGGGACCTGCTTGTTGGATGTATTTCTCCAGAGACTGGTTTAAAATTACTGAAGTCTTGAAAAACCCCTTGACCTCCACTGAGATTAAGGCATCTTGTGATTGCTTGTTGGCAAAGAATCACCCTCTGTATTCCTTCATGGATTGTTTACATTAATATGTGTCCATGGGAATGGACTTATTTTTAAGATAAAATTTATTGTCAGAAAAGGAGAATCAATATGTTATTGCCATAGTCTGTAATGTATTTAATTTGCACGTTGGCACATTTACCAAGTGCTTTCAAAACCAGCACATCATATTAATAATTCTGAGAGTCACAAAGGGGATCCAGCTGAAACTGCCTCACAAAATCATACAAAAAATCATATATTATGGAAGAGAAAAGGACTATAGAAATCTTGTATTTTCTTTGCATTTAATTGCTTTTTGTATTCAGGGATTTTGCTCAATTCTAAGTTACTAAGTGCAGTATGTTAAATACAAACTTTTAATGACTATTTGTGTTTATTTGCAAGTCTGAATATGCCCTGTGGAAGAGAAGTTTGACCATTGTTGTGTGCTGAAATTTAATGTATTTTGCTTTCAATCCCTTGTTTTGAGCCATCAATCAAGATGGATTGAAAACATTCTACTTTGTGCAGTACAAGTTTTCCTCCCCCTTGTTTTGTTTTATGACTCTGCCATGTTATTTTTCCCTAGGACATCTTTAACCTCAAAGGAAATGCACATTATTTTCCTGAACTGCTGTTCCATTTATGGGTAGATGAATTATAACTCATGCTAAGTTAGATGTGGATTTGACTTGCACTACAAACCTATTTATAGAATCCCAGAATCTTTGAGGTTGGAAAACACTTCTGAGACCATGAAGTCCCAGCTCAATGCCCACCTTGTCCCCAGCCCAGAGCACTCAGGGCCACCTCCAGCCCTTCCTGGGACACCTCCAGGAATGGGCACTCCAAACCTCCCTGGGCAGCCCCTGCCAAGGCCTGAGCACCCTTTCCATGCACAAATTCCTGCTGCTGTCCAAGCTGAGCCTCCCTGGCCCAGCTTAAGAGGATGCCCATCCCTTCACCCCTATATGACATTGTTTAACACCACAATGACACAGACTCCCACTTCAGAAGGCTGAAAATGACTCTTTTATTTTTAGGATGTGTCTCCCTTTTATACTATTTTACACAGACCAATCTGATTGGTGACAAATGACAAACCTCTTCAATCACATTGGTCAGACCAGAGAGATGTCAAGAAGAAGTCCCTCCTAGGGAAAGGAATGACTGTCATAAGCACAGTTACAAAAACATCTCTCCTGTTTACAAAAAATTCTCTGAGAAAAGAATTTCAGAAAACCAAAACACCTCAGGCATGGAACCAGGGCTACACCTATACATGCACTGGAGTGGATTTTTATATTAATCCTGTTGTAATTTTTAATATTAGTCTTCTTTTTTTTAATGCCACTGATGAAAGAAGTCCTTTGTGGTTAGTTTCTGGTTAATTTTGTATATAAGATACACACACAAGAATCACTTTTGTTTAAGTTTCAAGACACACACAAAAGTCAGGGGTTTTTTACAGGTGTTTCCTCTCAAATACCCTGTGCCCAGAGAGATTTGCCTGACAAAATGGTCCTCTAAGCTTCCAGAGAAGGAGGAGGTGAGGCAGATATTTGGGAGGCATTAACACCATCCTGACCTCGGTGCTGCACCCACAGTCCTTGCAGGAGGGATGAACATCCCTACAAGCCCCTGCTCCTGCAGGAGGGAACATCCCTGCACACCCCTATTCCTGCAGGAGGGAACATCCCTGCACACCCCTATTCCTGCAGG
>JBBMKD010000025.1:3377621-3394164 GCA_037834095.1 Argya squamiceps
GGTTGGACACTGGGGCTTGGAGCAGCCTGGGACAGTGGGAGGTGTCCCTGCCCATGGCAGGGGTGGGGCTGGATGGGCTTTAATGTCCCTTCCAGCGCAAGCCACTTTATGATTCTAAGATTTCATTTTTGAAACTATTTTCATTTATCATGTACTTGCCTTGATCCAGAGTTAAGCTGCCAATAAAAATTGACATTTGGTGGAGAAAAGGAAACAAGTCCTCTAGGTAAATTAACAAGTTGTTATATCACTTCTTGCATCTCAAATTACTTTTTCATCGTCTCTCCAAAGCTGGCAGAAAATGCTTTAACAGCTCATTAGCTCAGCGTTCTGAGGACTAAACTGCCTTCCTAGCCTTTAAAGTTGTCAGCAGCTTTTGTATCAGAAGACAATAAGAAAGAGGCCATAAATATATTGCATAAATGAAAGTTTATATCTGAGAAGAGTAGCTATGATCATTAAACTTATGATTATCAAGCAAAATTCAGGAAATCCTCTCCCTTTGCCTGGTTGCATGAATTTCTATTTGTCTTTGGAATGACTTGTGTGACTTCCATGTTCATTATTTGCACTTTGTTACTGTGAACAGCATTAATGGGTCCTCCAGGGAAATGTGATAAATAACATAACACATACCTCTCTAAAATAAATGTTGGTGAACATAACATATTGTTTTATGCAATTAGCAACCAAAATATAATTACTTAGTTTTTTGTAACCCCTAAGAAGGGCCCCCTTGGTTGCTATTACACACAATTAGGTATTTATGGGTAATTTGGGATTCATGAGCTTTAGTGCATGGAATCAGCACCCTCCATCTGCTTCTTCCATATCTCTAAATTACTGTAGGTTGCCATGGTGTTTTTTTTCCTTCACATCATCACATTTTGCAGCAGATTTCTCTGCTGTGAAGTAAGGCAGCTGGTTATCCCTCTTCAGTTTTGTTGGGCAAGGGATATGGATTTGCTTCACTTCCTGAGTTGTGCTCAGTGACAAAACACAGGGAGCCACTGAAGAGGTAAATGTGAAATATGACTTTTGAATATTGCTATGCCATCTCCTTTTCTTCCACGTTTTCAAACATGCCAATTCCTTTAAATACCTCTTCATGGAATAAATTAGGGAGAAATGATTTTGTAGAAGTAATGAGGTCACCAAAGGGTTGAAAAAACTATGATCCTCTACTTTTTGGTGGAGTGAAATTTATGAGATGATACACACAAAACAAATTTTTAATACATTTGTAAATCACCCATAAGTATGGCAGATAAAGAGGGTTTTTGGGTTTTCAAATTTTCAGGCAAGAGGTTTCAAATTAATTTAATTTTGTAAGAGGTGTCCAAAGGGAAGGTTGTCATTCTGTTGAAATACGTGCTATGAACTGGAACACACCTTGATTTCCAGACAAATGCAAATGCTTGATTTTTTCATTTTATTGTCTTTTAAAGATAGTAAAACTTCATTTGTTCTAAATAAATCTGTATCTGCAGAGTTCCACTGCCTCTGGCAGAGCCATCCCAACTTTCCACCAGCACAAATGAGAGGACAAGGCACCTCAGGGACCTTTAGCACACCTTTGTCTTGTACAGTCAACTGCAAATTGGCTCCACCCAATAACCACACAGTCAGTAGAGAAACAGGTCATTTTCAGTTTATTTAGACATGAAAGAAGTCAGACTTGCTGGTTTAGGCACAGCTCTGTTTTCATGAGAATATCATGTCTGTACTCAGATAAGCTATTTCTCTTTTATGACACAGAGATCAAGAATAATTCTTCTGTGAAGACCTAAAAGACAGCAATATATTAAAATAAGGCAATGCTTTCCAGGAAATGTATTTCTTGATTCAAGTATGAAATTTCTCTTAAATCTGTGTCAAATCCTAGAACCAATCACAGAATTTGACTTATAATAACGTGTAACACATCCAGCTGCAAAGAAAGAGACTCTTAGAGTGTCTCTTCTCTCTTAGCCTGTCCTTGGAAATACACACACAATTTTTTAAAATATAATTGTTTTATACAAGGACAATTAGAAACTAAGCCTGCATGATATCTAAAGGCTTCTGATTTCAAATGTTTGGATTTCATGAACTTTTTCATTTTCAAGCCCTTTGCATCTTTGTGTTTTCTTTATTTTTGGGCTCTTCAATGCCACAAAACAACTTTCCAACAGGTATGTGAGATCTGAACTGCAAAAATAGTTATGCAGAACTTATAAACAATGCTAGACTAGAGAGTTCAGAGTATAATGCCATTAAAATATACTTTTTTGTGTTTATGGCAATCTAGAATTGTCTTCTTAGTGATTAATTGATGGTAAAATCGATTTGCATTAGAAACTCCTATTTGTAATTGAATATTTTCCATGAAGAAACTCTGAATTAAAGCTCCTAAAGTCCTGGTTTCATTTTTTCTATGTGCTTGATGACCTTCTCTGGGATTGCATGTGGACAGCATATCATGGAAGAAGGTGAACATCTCTATCAAGGTTGTAAAATCCCACTTTTCCCCTTGGATTTCTATCACAGGGGAACTGACAGACTGGAAAAGCCATGGGGCACAAAATTAATTCTACATCCACTTGAAACCTTCAAAGTTTATACTCTGGGTCTGGACAAGAAAAAGAGAAAAAGTTGCCTTTTTTAAATTTTATTTTAAATCAAGGACCATTGGCAATGAAAGTTGCAGTGATATATAAAGATCCAATCCCTCTCAGCCCTAAATCTATACTTCACTTAATTCAACACCAGTAAGTTCATTTACACTGATATTCTCCTGCTCAGTTTGACTCAGATGTACTAAACCAAAATCCCACATTTCAGTGTGAAGTTGCAATCTCAGGACTCACCCTCCCAGACACAATCCATGCTTCCTGAAGTGCCAAGGAATTTTAAATAATTGATTTAATAAGCCATTTCATGCTTTTATTTCTACTTTTTTTTAATCACTATCAAAACACTGGCTACTACAGCAGTCAGGCACAGAGGTATGGGGAGAAGGAAGTTTTAAGTTCAGATGGCTCCTCCCTATGAAACCTATCCGTTTCACCTTCACTGTACCAGGAAAAGAAGTGATTTCTAAATGCATCAATAATCTAAGTCCCACATTTTGGTTCTTTGTTGCCCCTGAGTCCCTTATCTTTGTGGCAGGCTGTGATATTATCTGTCTCACTGCAGGACAGAAAATAAGAGGCCTGTCAGGATGACATGCATCGAAAAGCACGAGCTCGCTTTAAATGAAAGACCTTCCAACAATTGAAAGTATTTTCTCTTTTTGGTGTGTTCTTTGATATTGCTTTACTTGCCAATACATTTGGATGGAGGGTAAAAAGCAGGAAAAAAATCTTTCTAATGCCCATGCTCAGGCTGAGCAATATGGAACAGAGCTGAGCCTCCTGTGCTTGGCATTCTGTCCAACCACTGCCACATTCCAGTTAAAATCTACATTTATTTTGTATTATGTATAAGTGAGTATAATACAATCAAGTTAAACAATAAATATAAACAGTACATCCATGGTACAAAATATTTACAGTAATAAACTGAATACTGATACAAGCCCTTGTAATCCCTTAGGTTTCAGCACATGTTAAAGATTAAGTACTGAGCAACATATTTATCTCACTATGAAATATTTATCTTCCCCCCTCCTTTAAAGGATAAATAATCTATTTTCCCTGCAGCAAAAATATTTTGCTTTGAAAATGCTCGTTTTCCTTAATGTGATTTTAATACTTAATTAAAAATTATGTACTTCTTTGAATGGAACACATATTAAAACTAAAATAAAATAAGAACATAAATAAAAATAATGAAAAAAAAGAAATAAAAATTAGTCTCCCCCCCAGAAATTCCATTCCCAGAAATGGAATTTTAGTTGCAATATTATTTGGAGCCAAATTATATGGTATTTCAGAGACACTACTGAGTTAACTCAGAAATTATCCAATGGCAGAATTTTGCTATAGATGGCATACAAAAGTAATTAGAGTTTAAGATTTCTAAAAACATTCAGTCTTGGTCTAGCTCTCTCTTAATCCTCAAGAATTCAATGATAAACCACTCATAAGCTTGAGTGGAATCAGAATTAAGTTTCCAACCCATTTACCAGGTATAGAGTAATTACTTGTTCTCCCTTCCAAAAATCCTGTCCTCCTCCAAATCTGTTCTCATCAGAAACAAGTATTTTGGGCACTGTATTTGTAATAGTAGAACACCAAAATTCAGGTATTTGTAGCGATATGAACTCAAGCACAAGCCAAGGTGTTGGGCAGGTAAATTTGTGCCCAGACCATTGCAGAAAATCATGTAGTAGGTGATGTATTTTTTAATAATTTGTCATATTGTAAATTGCGAAAAGTTCACATGAAATCCTCTTTACCTTTGGCCTTTCTCTTAAAATGCTTTCCATACACTGAGTTTTCACCACTTCTTAATTCCTCACTCAAGGCAGGACATATAAATTGCAGGTGGAATTTTAACAACTCTAGGAAAATATGATCAATAATTATAGGAAAACAATAGGTGACCACTTATATAATTGGGAGCACAGCAGGGTGAGGAGTAGGTATCATTCTATTTTTTTTTTCTTTCATTTCAAGTATTTGGGGCTTTGGTTTTTTAAAATTTCTCTGACAGCAGAGCTGTAATTATTACAAACTTGCAGTAACTAATTATGTCTTCTGATGCTAAGCAAATTACTTCTGGACACCTGTAACACACAGGTCTGCTTTTCTGATAACAGAAATGGTCTGCAGTGCTCTGTTGTTAATCATCTCATTCATTTAAAAGTAAAAAGAATGACATTTTCAAAATCTCATCTTTGCAAGATCAACTTGGTATTCACCATGCTGTGTGTGCTAAACCTTTCCAAAGCGGTTTGCTAGCAAATTATGGAGACAATTGTACTTTTAATTCTCTTTAGAAAGTAAATTTACATTTGCTATAAATGCAAATCATTCTCATATTTGACCAGTTTTTCTCCATGGGGTACTTAATGGTCCTGTAAAGCTTTACTTGACTTTTGTCACTCAGAGGTGGTTGGCAGGTGAAAACAATAGTGGAAATAAGGAATACCAAATACCCAGCACACTGCTCTTCATGGGAGAAGCTACCATTAAATGGAGACATGCCCCAAACCCAGGATCCACATCTGTGTAATGTCTGCCTGTACTGCCTGGCAGTGGGTGCACCCAGTGTCACAACAGGACATGAAATAAAGATGCTTGACTCCAGTCAGAAGGCAGTAGAAATCAGAAGGTTTATTTACAATTCATTCAGCCCTTTTATAATATGCTGTGCTAAGAAGACACGTTGTTGGTCCATAGGACTGACACTTCTCTTATTGTTTAAATAACAGAAATAGCAAACAACACCAGTTGTTATGGGAGAAGAATATTGTTTACACAAGGTTGTTTTGGGAAAAGGAAAACTGTTGAAAATTATCCGTTGGGAAGAGCTCAGGCTCAGAAAATATTGGGTCCACACACCCAGTGTGCCTGGACACACCGACTGTCTGTCAGCCCAGCCCTGCAGAGGTGCAGGAGGTACAGGAACACTTCTGGGAATTGGAATCCAGCTCTTCTTGCCAAATGATGTTCAGCATTGGAAACCCAGGAGGTGTTACAAAAGTGGACTGTGAAAAACCCTGTTGGCATAAGAGAGTGCAGGGAGATGAGCAGAGCAGTGGGATGTGGGGAAAGGTTCAGGACTGGGAACTCACCAGCCCTGGAGCAGCTCCTGTGGGAGTGCCTTGCCTTGAGTGACCCCGTGTCACACAAAGCTGGCACAGTGCTGCAAGTGTTGCAGGACCAGGAACACAATCAAGCCACTATTTTCACCTCCCTTCGTACTGAGCTCAACAATCTGAAGTTTGTTTAAAGTTATGGCTTTTTCATTTTACAGCTTGATCACCTCAAAGACCAGAAGCATTGATATCCCAGAGATGTGTGATGCTGCTCAGTGTGGTTCATTCTACACACTCAGATGAAAAAACACTGCACAGGTTAATGGTATTAATTCAGTTTATGGTTTCCAGAATGCTGCTGCTTTATTGTCTGTTTATGTCTTCTGAGAAAATACATAAGTAGTACAGTTAAAAAAAGTTAATCTCAATAGAGTCTTCTCCAAATGCATTCCTTTGGTGCCTGTGATTTACTTTGCAATCTGCTTCTCCTTGAGGGCACTGCTACTTCTTTGTTTAGTTTTGTTGTGTACTACACCATTATTTTACAGAACATTAAATATCACCAAGAAAACATCAGGCCAGTGTAAATATAATCTTTGAAATGTGTCTTGTTATTCATAATAGGGTACCTTGTGAATTTTCACCTGGGCTACGCATCTATTTCATTTCAGCAGATGTTGCTGATACTCCTAGGGGTATTCTAACTTTCATTGCTTTATTTTCTCACTGAGTAACCAGATGCCAGGCCACAGAAACCTCAAATCCTGATAAAATGTATGTCTACTCCAGTGATCAGAATACAAATTAGGTACCTAATCCACCCCAACAGGGCATAATTACAGATTGAAGACTGCAGGCAAAACCCTAACTGGTGCTTACTTTGCATTTCTTCCAAATATATAACACATTTAGAAAGAATGATTCTGAAGTCTACACTCTGCTTGGCTCTGTCAAGGAATTGCTGAGTGACTTTTTCTTTATTTCCACTATGTGGCCAATGGGTTTAATGGAGAGCCAGAACAAGTCCAGACAAACACAACTGGTGTGATCAGAAGCACACAAGATGTTCATTATAATGGGAAATTAAATGGGTTACACAGCTTCCCCTTCCTAGAGAAAAGATTGGGAAAGGAATATAATGGAGATCTGAAAGTTACTGGGGATGCAAAGAGCAAATAGATGTGTGTTCTTCCTCTAGACACAGGAACCTGCGTTTGTTCAGGGGAACCATCAGGCAGCAGCTTTAAACCAAAGAACTCATTCAACCAACGCCTTTGCTACATGAAGGTGTGAAGATAAAAGGATGTACAGCTTCAAAGAGGGATTACAGAAGCTCAGGGGACAGAGATTTAGTGTTAACTATCAAACACTGATATCTGTGTGCAAGATCTTGAACAAGACACCACATTTCCTGGAAGCTGGGAAAACATGACCCTAGCTATGATGTGTTCTTTCCCTAAAATTCCAGTAGTCCTCTCTCTTGGAATGAGAGGTCAGAATAAGCTAAATTTAGTCTTGTGTGGCCGTTACAGAATCAGCAAAACCTTGATCACAGAATCACAGCATGGCTTGGGTTGGGAGGGACTTTAAAGCCCATCCAGTGCCACCCCCTGCCATGGGCAGGGACACCTTCCACTGTCCCAGGGTGCTCCAACCTGGCCCTGAACACTGCCAGGGATGGGACATTCAAAACTTCTGTGGACAACCTGGTCACATCAGCTCATGAAATTTCACATTTTCATGAAGCAGGGGAACCTCTGGTGTTAGTTTAAAAAAAAACTACAGAAATGTAAGAGAAGGAAAGACTGGGATAAAAAAAAAAATTCTCAGGACTGTTTTATTTCTTTTTGTTTGTGCGAAATTAGCAAGCGTAATGGTTGATGGAGTTCACTTTTGATCTAGATAAGCACTGATGATCTTAATTTTTTAGAAAAGGTACTTTGTACCTAGGTATGTTCACAGAAGGCAAAAGATATGCTTAAATAATGCGGGGATTTTGCCACAAAGTCTGCAGCCATGGATTCCCACCCAGGGAGTGCCCAAACACTGTGAAATCACTACATCACAACCAATTCCTGCAGTCAAGAGAGTAACAATGGGCTTGACTAAGTTTCAAACTTAAATCACACAAAATTAGAGGGAAAAAAAAGGAAAAAAAAAGGGAAAAATTACATACACAAAACAGAGCAATTACTCACTTGTGTCAAAACTGGTCAAGGATAATATTTTATGAAATATCAATGAATTTAATTTTTTTTTCCAGTTGTTTTAGCTTTTGCTGATTTGTTTGAGATTCTACACATGTGATTTATTTTAAAATAATAAAATAGTGCCTGGAAAAATCTCATCCATTGAGCAAATACAACTATAAACTAAGGTTTGCACCTTTTTATTGTAACCTGTTTTTTAAAATATGTCTTGGTTATATTTAATTAAATTAACTGCTCAAACATCTGTATTACAGTGTCAGAGTTATTCCAACTTCTCCTAAAGAGTTCAAGGTTTATAATACCTTTCAATCAGTTTGGGAAAGAAAGATGCCTTTTAGCTGGTGGTGACACTGAACTGGAATTTGAGCATTTTGTTTATATGTAAAATTATCTAATCTAAAAGAAAATATAAAGGATAGATAATATATTCTATCAAGTTGTGTATTAGGTAATAAGAGTTAAAAATCAAAATACCAGCTAAGACATAGACCATAGACAGCCCCTGACCTATATATAGCACTCTTAAATTATAAAATACTACAAATGATTTATCCAGGCTAATATTTCATTAAATAGAAGCAGTAATTTCCATGGTGTTAGCAACTTAAAAGCAGAATCACAGAGAATAAAGAAACACAAAAGGGGATAGGAAAATCCAACCAAACTTTCATTTAATTTGCCAAGAAATTTAGTACTATTTGAATGATAGTACTCTTAGTAATATCCTGAATATATTTGTGTCTTTACCATGTCACAATATCCAGAATCAGTATTATTACTGTAGAGAGACTGGCAGTTAAAAGGATTTTAACAGTATTATTGAGAAAATTCTAGTATTGAAAATAGATTATCACAAAAACTTCCACCAAAAAAATTAAGCAGATCTTTGGGAGGTCTTTTGCCTTTAGACAAAATAATTTTTTATTCATTTTGTGAATAAAAGCAAGAAAACATCTTCAGACCCATTGAAATCTCCATTAGCAGGATACTACTGATGTCATAGCACCAGTAAGAAGTCTGGGTGGCTTCTAATATGTTATACATCTAAAATAATTTGATTTTTAATTCTAGTAGAACTCCAGAAAAGTTTGAACTGACCTGTTTTTCATACCCAGCCCAGGTTTTAGTCACTACACTAAAACCCAAGACACCTGAAAAAGTTTAATCTTTGACTTTTAGTGCTAAAACCAAAGCACACCAAAGTGCTCCTGTGCAGCCAACATGGTGGTGGGGGGAAAGAAGAACTCTTCAGCTTTACAGAATAGTTCAAGCATTCTCTTTAGCAGTCTGAAGGGAAAGCTGGAGTTTTCCATAAAAAGATTAAAGAGCAGGGAAGACATCGGAGGGAGATCTTTCCTCCACTTGGACATGACAGATGATATACCATGTGCCAGTAAAATAAATAATTTCTAGCGGGGGGAATACACTTAACAGCTGAGCAACAGAGATGTAACTTATCCTGTCAGATCATGGAAGTAAGACAAGGAATTAAGAGTCCTGAAATAGTAACAGGGAACAGACAGAAGTAGTTAAGGATTCTGCCATGTGACGCCAGTGTCGGACCTTTTGAAGACAAATGTGGCATCTCAGATGAAAGTATTATTGTTATGAATTTAATTGCCTAATAAAGGCTACAGAGATGGCAATTTATAAATTATTTAGCTGGTCTGCATTTCAACAGCTTCAGTTTTCTTGTGGTATCTTCATCTTCTTAATCAATGCTGAAGCTGTGATTTACAGCTCCCTTCCCAAGCCTAAAGGCAGCTTTGTAGGAGGAGCTTTGTCACACTGGGAAGAGACTCCAGCTGTCACTGAGTTCAGGAGGACAACTGTGTGCCTCACATGGGTTTAGATCTGCTTTTTATTGGAACTCAGCATCAGACTGGCCTTAAAAAGCCAAGCAAGTGCCTTGGACACCTTTTGATGCATGTCTGTTGGTATTTTGTTGGCACACAGCTTCTGACACTCTCTGCAATAACATTACATGTGTAATGTTAGTTTGAATGTGCTGGTCCTTAGCACAAACATTCTCATTATTAAATATTTCAGAAAAGACTTGGATTTTTAGGTATTTATTCTAATTCTTTTTAATCAGAAAATATCCAGGGAAACTTTTATTCATTTTAGTTTAATATATCACCAGATTTTACAAAATCTCCTTTAAACTTTTCTGCAACTTCCCTTTTACTCTCAAGGGTACTTCTTCTGAGTATATCAAGTCACATTTCCCTTCTGAACAAAAATTGCAATTTCTACTTTTCCTATTCTTACCATCACAAATACAATTACTTTTAATAAAATATATTGTTACACTTGATAGCTGATGTATCCTCAAAACAATTACAATATTAATTTAGAATTTCTGGCCTTTAAAATTGGATACATAAAATAAATTTTATTTACTGGCTTTCTTATTAACAGGTTCTCTTGCTTTAGCTGTAGATACCATATATACAATATTTTCTCAATGCAGAACATTTTTTTAAAAGGCACAAAAGCCCTTTTGCCTGTAGGTATTAAAGTCACACCCAGGAATATAAATGGCTCTGAGCACAGAACAGCAGTTTGGGGTGTAGATTTTGACATCTAGAGAACAAAAGTTTAAAGCATCCCAGACGCTTGTCCCAAAGACAGGTGGGAAATTAATCACCAGCAATTAAATCTATAAATGACAGTTTAGTGAAGAGAACAATTAATAATACACACCCTTTTGTGGTTATTCAGGTCCTGACCCAGTCTGTTTTGCTGTAGGATCAGGAGAAAGTTGCTTACTCTGTGCTGATTGTTGCTGACACCAATTTTTCCAGTTTTAATTGTTTGATAATTCCTTCTTCTTGCACCAAAAGCTTTCAGTTCTCAGAGCTGAGGGGAGGCAGCCTTGTCCCAGCCAGGCAGCACAGCCAGATTTGCTCTGCTCTCTCTTCCATTTGCAACTAAAACGTTCCCCAAATGTTTCTTTTTGTGCAGCCTGGCAGCACCATATGTGTTTTAGGACAATAGTAATGACAAACAGCTGCAAAAAAAACCCCCAAGCTACATTTAACACAAACAGTGATGTTTTATTTCATTATGGCTGTAGAACCACAATGAGCTGTCTGAGCTTCGCTATCACTTGGATGAGGGGCGAGTGGAAGGGATTGGATAACACCTCAGGCTTGACATGATTCTAACTCCTAATTAAGCACCAATTGCAGTCTGAAATGTAAGCAGGATTGCTCACAATCCTGCTCTCAGGATTGTTCCATTCCTCCACAATGAGCACTCACACACTTGGATGCTTTTCCCAATGAAACAAAAAAGGAACATTTTTGAAGCAGAGAACCCACCCTCATGAAATGGCTTTGACCCTACTGAAAATACCTAAGGGATTTACTTTCCCAAACATTCATCTCCTGAGGATTTAGTTTTCTTTCAGGCATCTTCACTTACAGATCCCACAGAGGTGACAAAGTCCCACTGTATTCTTGGCCAGAAAATGATCTGTTAGATGGCTTGACAGTACTGTAAGGTGTATTTGAAAAACTTCTGTCATCAGCAATTCCCTGCTGAAATTGGAGGTGAAATAAATACTTCATGTCAAGAACGCTGTCACTTAGCAATTGTTCACATGAGACTTGTGTTATAAACTCTTTATGTTGTAAAGGTAAAACTGGATATTCTATTAACTGCCAGAAGAGGAGCTGATGAAAATCCTTCTTAGGTTACCAGAATCACCTGAATCTGATTTATTCTGCTGCTTCAAGGACATATCCACATAGAAGATAGCATCCAAAATTTGCAAGAAAAAGTTTAATTAATTATTTCTTCCTCCTGTACAGCCTAATGCAGGCAGGAAACTTGAACCTCAGGTTGCTGTGGTGCAGTCCCTCTAAAAGCATTACTTTGGTATTTCTCAAATCTACTCCTGAGTTTTTGTAATAAACTTGCATCTCAGCCCTTCAACTGGGGCCAGGAGTGGTTAATTATGCAGTGCACAGCTGCCCTGCTGACCAGGAGCTGTTTTCAATCTGTGTCCATCCCACATGCCATGCACTGGTTTGTGATGAAGAGCTTTTTGTGGATGGCAACCATGACTTCAGTGGAAATTTGGGTTAAACATGATTCTGCAACTTTAAAGTGAACAAGAAGATGGCAAAATAAAGAGAGACATATAAAATTAAATTAATAGAATCACAGAATATCCTGATCTTGAAAGGACCCTCAGGGATCATTGAAATCCAACTCCTGGCTCTGCATAGGGCTGCCTCAAGAATCACATTTATATTACCAGAAAATGACAGAATGGTGCAAAATTGAAAAGAGAATTAACTTGTGCCACAAAAGATCCCATGGCAATACATATTAATATTTCCTTTAGAGACTCGATGCCTCGAAGTGCATGTTTAGAGATTCACACCTGTATTTTAAAAACCTCTGATACCATGAAACTGTAGTTACATAAACTGTAAATTACTGTTCTGCAAAGAATCAGTTTTCCTAAGTTGGTCTGAGGCATACAGCAATTCCTTAAAATTTTAAAACATTTTTATATTTATATAAAATATAAATTTTTTTATATCCAGTAGAGGCATATATGGCAGATCTTTAATGCAAACTTACTGCAAAATTACCACAAATCTTCATTGCCAACTGTGAGGAAGCAGATAAGGAATTTGACATGCTCTTTAAAAGTAAGACACTTCAGGAAATCAGGATCATCTCTTTCTTCTTTTCAGGAAAATTTATTATGTTGCCTTATATATTCCTTCCCCCAAACTATTGTTTTCCCTTTACTGCTTCCTTCTCGTGGTTTCCTAAGCAAACAATTATGGCTTTTTCAAAGCAATTTATTTATTTTGTTTTCTAAAGCCTCTGCAATTTGAAAATGCATGAGGAAAGTGCTGGGAGCAGCCATGCCACCATAAATTCCCTACTGCTGCTTTTTGTGAGTCCATCATCAGCACAGATCCTGTCATTGATCTGCATGTGCTGGAGCTCCACTGAAATCAATGGAGACTGCTACAGGAAAAAAGTAATCAAAGGCAGGAAACTGTCTCCTAATGAACAGCCCTCCAGTCTGTCACAGCCCCCATTAGCAAAACCTTCTCTGCAGAGAGTTCCCCACACACAGCTCAGTGCCAGCCAGGATCAGCTTGGGAATATTGGGCATTTCAGCACTCATCACCAACAAAAATTCTGCTTTTTTTCCACAGTTCTCCTCCCAGAGATGAAACATAGGCTTGTTATTTTGCTCTCCTTTCCCAAACATACTCTAAGATTCCCTGGGCACTTCCTCATTCCTGGCTGAGCTCCTGAGGGAGGAACATCCTTGGAATGGGCATCAGATGTGGAAGAGCATTAGCAGGAACAGAAAAGGCCACCCAGGCAACCTCTTCCTGAACAGACCACAGTGGAAAAACAACTCTGAACTGCAGTTCCACATTTACCTGGGGTAGTGGAAGGTGTCCCTGTCCATGGCAGGGGCAGGAATGAGATGAGATCCTTCCAATCCAAACCCTTCTGTGATTTACATCCCACTAGTTCTGACCTGTCACAATTCTTGGGGGAAGCCTAGACTGTAGCAGAAAGTTAATTCAGCATTTTAGAAACTCCTGCTTGATTTCTGCAATTCCATCACATGAATTAAAGGCACAGGAAGTTAAAAGGAAAATTTCCAAATTCCCAGGGAGGGAGAATAAATCCATTAATTTTGTTACCACTTCATCTTACTCCATAAACTGCCTTGCTCATAATTAATTTTAAAATAATTTAAGCAATATATAGTGACCTAAGTGATCTCTAGTGATCTAAAGGATCATGAAACAGAATTTTACTGGTTGTCTAACCCTGTGTGACTGATATGAAGTCTGCCAGTGCCACAGGATAAAACTAAACACAGAAAATCAATCTAAACAGTTCTAAAGCTATCATTTGTTCCTCTTAATGCAAATCTTCTTAAAATATGCTTCAAAAATAAGAATTCTACATATATTCAGAATCTACAAAAAACAACTTTAAATTTTTTTAACAGATTCTTTATTTCAAATTCTAAAAATTAAAAAAAACCCCAGTTTTTAAGCATAAAACCACACTCTTGACTATTCATATTAGACAACAACACTGTGAAATATGAGAAGGCATCATGAAATTTGATGATACCAGTGGTTCCTAGTGGAAAACAGTAAATTCTCCTTGAACAAAGATAATCTGGATTTACACCAGAACAACAACAAAAAAATCAGATATTTGTAGAGACATCCAGGAGGAACACTTATAATGCTATGATACTGGAAAAGCATGGTCTCTTGCTAATCCCACCAGATATGTTCAGAGAATGTAAAATATTATTTATGCATTTTCACAAAGTTTGTATTTTTACAGAGCCCTTGAATAAAATATTGGCCAAACTGAAGGCAACTGGAATTTACTGCTGACTTGGAAAAAAATGGGAATCCATTCTATGCCTAAAACCCACAACATAAAAATCTTTCTGTGTTTCTACTTGTATGTTTATTTCTTATTACCCTTATTGAACTTTTCTGCTCTAAAGAAATGCTGCAATTAATCTCTTCAATCATGTTGAACCTTGTCAAGGCCGTGAGAGAATTCAGTGTCTGAAGTGGCACTGACCTTCTATCTGCTCCCCAAAGGGAAACTACCACCCCATTCCCCACGCCAGAGGTTACATGGCATGAATTGCCACTTGTGCAAATAATAGATAATGCTGAGGATTTCAGTGTGATAATGATTCTTCTGAAGCATATTGTTCAAAAGAATTAAATAGTCAGAGTAATTAGACACTCTAAATTGGAACTTTGATTCTTAGCAGCTTCGTACACTAATTTTGTGATTCTTTGGGTTTGACATTTGCAAGGTTAAATAAAAAAAAATAAAAGCACATATAAAATGCAAATATTTCCTAGAATTAAAGCATTGTGCAGATGAGAGTTTCAGCTTTGCTCTATATTTTCATATTCTGTGTAACTTGGAGAAATGGATAGTTGGCATCAAGTAACAGAAAAAGTCTTAGGGAAATCTGTATACCCTTTGTGCAATGAAGCATGAAGTAATTGCATTGAAAATACAGTCTCTGATCCTGCAGACCTTCCATTTCCCCAGCACAATTTCCAAATAATTTGCTTTCATGTGAGCGAAAACCAGATGAGCTTGGAAATGAAAGTTCACCCTGCCAGTCTGGGAACTGGATTTTATGAGAACTGCTCACCACAGATTATCCAGTTTCATTTCTGGTTTAATAATGAAAATAGAAAACTGGCTTTGATCAAATACCATAATTTGATAATCTGCATAAAAATGCTTCAGGTATAAAATGTGACCGGAAGTATCTGTGATCATGGGATATCAACATCCTTCAGTCTAAAATCAACTGATCTGGCAGGTGTAAAGAACCTTTGTCTCCATCAACGTGATTCCTACTATCTGTCACTTGAACTGCGCCATCAGATCCTTCCAGCAGTATTTTAATTTGGATTGTGGATCTGGGCTGTGTGACTGCTGCAGGAATTTCCAATGGACATTGCCATGTAATGCTGTGTCCCCAAAGCTACAATTGGTTGCTAAAGATAACTATCCCTTCTTACCATTCCTATATTATTAATTCCATGCAGAGGCAAAATGGTCTGAAGGAGGGGATGAGAGAGTGTCAGAGGGAAAAAAACCCCAACAAGTTCTTTGTTGCTCCTCAGTGATGCAGGCAGATAAATGTCACATTGTCTTCAGAATTCCTAAGAATCTCAGTTATTAGCAGGAATATGGGAATTTTTAAAAGTATTTTTAAAGTATTTTTAAAGTCTCCTCACACAGCATGTTTAATTTAAATTTAATTTAAATTATAGCTACTGTTGTAGTGAAAGAACAAGAAGGAAAATCCCATGTACAGATGAGTAATGGGCTGTGCATTGATTCACACAAGAGAGAAGACAAACCCTGCTTGTTTCTCATGTGGTGTTGCTATTGCCTGGAAGAGCAGGCACAGGGATTCTACTTCATAGAATAACAGTTAAATTCACCTTTGCTCATCCTGCCAAAGAGCAAGTGCACTCAGCAAGAGCTGAGTGAGAAGTTCTAAATGGCAATAATACTGTTCCCAGGGAGCAAACACAGCATCATCCTCTAGCTGTGCTGCCTCTTGCCTTCTCTCCAAACTTTGCTTTCTGTCAGGCTGATGTGAGTACAGCTACACTGCAGCAAGAGCAGTCACTTAGCAACTTCACTGTACCCACTTGGGAGAGGAATGTTTCCAGGGAAAAGTTGCTTGTTGATCCAAAAGAACTCACTGTGACTCTGCTGTGCACGCAGATAAAGGCGAGCTTGGCAGGGTGATTTATACAGATGATTGATAGAAATGCCTGGAATGGATACGAACCTGTCACTTAAACCCTCCCAAAATAGAGTCATTAAAAATGAAAACCAAACATTTTTGACACTTCTTCAGCATTTAAATAAGTTTATAGGAGATGAAATACTCAAGGGACAGGAAATTTTGAGGAATGGCATACTTCTCACTGTAGAATCACAGAATGGGTTCAGTTAGAAGGGACCTAAAGCCCATCCAACCCCACCCCTGCCACGGGCAGGGACACCTCCCACTGTCCCAGGCTGCTCCAAGCCCCAGTGTCCAACCTGGCCTTGGGCACTGCCAGGGATC
>JBBMKD010000025.1:3397258-3413745 GCA_037834095.1 Argya squamiceps
CCTGGCACAGGGTGCCCAGAGAAGCTGTGGCTGCCCCTGGATCCCTGGCAGTGCCCAAGGCCAGGTTGGACATTGGGACAGTGGAAAGTGTCCCTGCCATGGCAGGGGTGGGGCTGGATGGGCTTTAAAGTCCCTTCCAGCCCAGGACATTCTATGATCCTTTAAATTAAGACTGCATTCAAAAAGCATCACATACATTATAGTGGTGCTATATATTTTAAAATCTTGGTATTTGAAATTTTCCAAAGGATGTTTCATTTAAAGATGTGATGGGGGCTGGAGAATTCTATCGAGCAGATTGTGATCTTCAGAGTCTTATCCTGCAAAGAAATCCAATAGATCAGAATGCTTCTTTATTGTGGTGGTTTAGATATGGAAGTAGGTGCAGAATCAGATCTCCAGTGTCAGGAGGTCTGTGTCTCTGCACTCCCTGTGCATGCCAAGAAAATGAAGATCAGGCTGGAATCCCTAAAAGGAACAAGTATTTTCTGAGGTTTCTGTTCCTGTGTATTCACCTAAAGCAAAGGAATTTGTCCATCACTGCAAAAACCCCTCTGTTCTCTTGTCTGCTCTCTGAACGCTGTTTTTTGTTCCCATCATCTCCTAAGGTGCCAAGAAAAATCAGGAAATGCTGCTGTATTTGAATGTGCTCTGAAATGCTGCTGTTTCAGTGAGTGATACAATCACAACTCAATGAGTTGCCTGTAGGATAAAGAATTCTGATGTCTGTCAGTGCAAGTGACCCGATTTATATTGAGTTTTAGGAAGATAAAATTGAATTGTGGGCATAATTTAATATGATTTGCCTCAAAAATCAATGTGTAAAATTATTTAAGCCTATTCTTTGAACAGCAGAAAACAAACAGTATTAAACAGTTGTACCAGCAAGGTGTGATGTGTGGATTTTCCTACAGACAGCTCCCACTTTGGAGCTGATGCTGAATGTGAGCTACAGGGAATTCCTAAAGCTGGGAAAGGCAATCATGGGGAGGCTGAGTGCCTTCAGAGGAGAGGGTAGGGTAGCAAGGTACAGCTCCTGCTTTGATTTCCCAATCAGTGTCACTTGGCCTTCCCATAGTATCACCCTGATCTTTTTCAGCCTTCTGATGTTTGCATTTTTGTAGTGGAGTTTCTCACCGATTTTATGTAAACAAAAGTAATGTTTTGTAAAGCGTTCTTCGTGTTTACATTCCTCTATGGAGGAGGGACAATTGATGAGCTTCTAGTTTGACCAGTGGGGTCGGAAAGGTGGCAACCTCATCCTCCAATCCCTGGTCATTGTCCAAAATCTATATAAATCGAGGTCAAGAAATAAACTTCCTTCTTTTTTTGCCCTGACAACTGACTGTATGTGTGTCCTCCATTTCGTGTCTGTCTAGTGACATTGTAGTTTAGGCTGGGTAATTAATTTTCATGGAAGGCTTGATTTGCTGTAAATGTTGTGTAGGCTGCTGCTCATGGCATCAGGGATGTCACCTGCTAGGCAGAGTGTGCCACCCTACTGGCACCCCAGTCCCTCTGTCAAGGGCAGAAATAGATATGTAAAAGCAATGCAATCAAGAATTCTTTTATGAGGAAGCCACCATGTTTCAGCAGCATGATTCCATGCTCAGCTGGCAGCGATTGTAGGGAAACCCAGAGGGCAATCACAGGAGTTACAGAACTGTCCTTTGAAGGAAAAATCTTTTCCCTTTCCCAATGTACCGACTAGACAGAGAAAAAACTTCAGCAAAAACAAATGTCAGTTGAAGATAATGGGGCATAAATATGCTTTATAGTGGGGAGAAACTCATAGAGAAATTGTTAAATAGCTTTTCAAAACACAAATACTTACAGAAACTGCTCCTGGAGTTTGAAAGGGCAAAGTTTGCAAACACAAGAATGTTGCTCCAAAAGAAAGTAGCAAAATTCCAGTGACTTTCCCTGCAGGGGGTGTGCTGTGCACTAATTGCTGCTCAAGAATTCATACCCAGAATGGAACAACCAGGTGGTTTGCAAACACATACTCTGTGATTCCAGTAGCTCACACTTTGGCTTTGAGGGAATTTAGGCCCTTCTATTCAATAAAAGAATTGGTAACCATCCTGAGAAAGTTTTGATAACTTTTGTTTTCTGATTTGCAGCTCCCTTTTGTGGAACACAGCACTGAGTACAGTGACTTCCTTTGCTCCAACACTATCAAATCACTGTTCAAAAAAAATCAAATTTTGTTCTGCTATACATTTTCTCTCCTTGTGAATTTAGTGATTACTCCTGCTATCTTTTGTGTTATAATAGATTTTTTAAAAATACAAACAAAATTAAGTACTTTGATCCACTTCTGATTAAATAATGTTTATTCCCCAACATAATGGGGTCTGCTGCAATATTCTGCCAGCAGTCTGGAAGTCCTTTATCTGGATGAAAATATGAAACATGTCTTTCCACTCAGAAAATAGCAAGTTAATATTTTGTTAGGAATTTTTTAGACTGAGAAAACAGGCTAGGGCAGAGAAATCCTGTAACCTATTAAGAGCATGAGAGGAAACATTTGTTGGCCAAGACAAGAAGCAATCAGGGTTGGACTTTTAACATTTTAAAGTTTGTTTGTTAATCCTAGAAGGCAATCACCAAACCTTTAATGGAAATTAATTAATTAAATAAATAAATACATGTAAATGAACTTCAGAGCTGGTATTATTTGACGGCTTTTGGGAGCTTAAAAATAAATTCACCTCAAATCAAAAGTCTCTTGTTTTAATGCTGTGATTGCAGCTCTGGCCAGTAACACATACACACCATGGGGCAGATGAAATATGATCTTTGCTTTTATATAGGCCTGTAATTTCTAAAAGTTTAGGTTTAAAAACTTCTAGAAATTGTTGCACCTTCAGAACAATTGTGCTTCTTACCAGATGATGAATAATTCTGATTTTAATTTTGTTCTGCTATACATTTTCTCTCCTTGTGAATTTAGTGATTACTCCTGCTATCTTTTGTGTTATAATAGATTTTTTAAAAAACCCAAGTTGTGATAAATATTTATCATGGACCCTTTAGGGGATTTCTGATCCCATCTGAAGAGGTTTAGTCTCGCTTCTCTATTTAATTTCTTGTACAGATGCTGTCTCATAGCTCCTATCAGTGGTGTCAGCCTCTTTAAGTCATTTTTGGTTCTACTTTATATTTTAAGCTGAAGTGATCAAAATTGTTGGATTGTGACTAATTAATGTAGTGACATAGTCATGTTTTTTCTCTTCAGTGATTTTTAATGCTCTACTTCCCTTTTTGAACAGTTCTGTTCGCTTTTGAATGTATCCAAAGAACAATTCAAAGTGAAATGAAGTTCTGTCTCCAAAGTGAAAATAGTACTAAAAATATATATGCTGATGCTGATTCTTTTCCATTGGCATTTCTTTGCATTATTTAATTTCATTTGTTATTTTATTACCCTTAATATTGTGAAGTCTTTCAACAGCTTTTCACATAACTGTTTTCTTTCATTATCCAGAATAGTCTGTATGATCAAAAAAATTTTACCTCAGCATTCTTTTGTTCTTCTGGATCCCCTATGTTGAGTAGCCTGTGTCTTAACATAAATCCTTTTTAAATTCCCTTGGTACCTTTCCTATTATGGCAACAAGTCTTTCTTCTTATCCATTGCAGCCAATCTTTTAAACTGTCAATAGTCCTTAGGAGAAGCTTTTCCTTTATTTATTGCCATGTCTGTTCTCTGCTGAGCCTTTGGAAATGGATAATTTGAAAAGAAAATTTAAAATAATCCTCTGGATCTGCCTGTCCCTGCAGTTCCTTAACAAATGGATCCATAAGGTTGAGTTCACTCTATGCAAATTTCTTGGATTTATCAATTTGTTTATAATTTTTATTCTTTATTTAGATTTCTACAAATTTACTTAGTATAGGGGTCAGAATTTCTCATCTGTGCTCCTGAAATCATCCCTGGGTCCCATTTTACACAGAAAAGTTGCGCTTACCACCCTCTGCTCAGTTGTTGAAGATAATCCAGTAGATAACACATCATCGTCAGAGTCCAGGAAGTTCATATTTAATTACTTTAGAACTTTTAGGTGAATAGTTTCCTCAATTATCAACTTGTGATGACTGGTTTTTACTTCCTGAAACATTTTTTTTTTTAAAATGACACTTGAAACTGATGCAGATCCAGAACTTGTAATTTTTAAAGAATTATTTAATTGTTGCATATAGATAAAACCTTTTTTTTTTTTAATTGTCACTTAAAACTGAGGCAGATCCAGAACTTCTAATTTTGAAAGAATTTTTTGTTGCATATAGGTAAAACTTTCCAAAGGGAAGGCCTGGTAAAACCAGGGCTCAGGCCTGCTGCTTTGGCTAAGCAGAAAAGGACTGTGGGAAAGTGACATAGCTGAATTAGAGGTAGAAAAACAAATTAAATAACCATTACTTGTTCACATGCTGGTGAATGGTGGTTGGTTGAATTGTGTTTGTTATGATTTAAAGCCATGTAACTGATAAAGGCCTGACTGCTTAAAAAAGCTGAGTTTTTGCAATAAAACTGCTCTCCTTTGCACTGCTTGGGGACTTGGTGTCACTCTGCATTGCTTTGCTTCATACGTTTAATGAATTTCCCAAACCTTCTCAGTAAGCACTGGTGGGAAGAGTCTGTTTTGCTTTTTTTGTTGTGGTCTGAATTTCCTTGAGTTCTCTTTTCACTCCTTGATAATCTATCAGCTCTACCAACTCTGGCATGGCTTTGAGGTCCCTTCCAATCCAAAACACTCCAGCATTCTGATTCTCTGGCTGGTTCTAGGATCTTTTCCAGCTTATGGCTGCTGAGACATAGTCACTTCTTTTTATTCTGCTTGCAGATGTTCTATAGGGACTGGAAAGCATTCATATGATAATTAAGTAAGTTGAGATTGTTGGAATATGAATAAACAAGTTTGTAAATACCAATTATATGCATTTATTGAGCATGAGCTGAACAAATGTTTCTAAATGCTGTATTTGAGAAAGGAAGTTCAGTTACAAACCAAGTCTTAAAAACCTCTGCCTTGGGACTTCATAAGTAAAAGAGAAAGAAATCATTCCTACATTGCATCCACACAATCTCCTTATCTCACAGCTTTCTGTATCCCAGAAATCATATTTGGAGTGCCACTACTGCAGGGATACAGCTCTTTTTGGCTGGAATAAGCTTTCATGCATCAGAGCAGCAACAAAACTAAAATTTGATTTTTCCAGATACATTTTTTATGATATGTCAAGCACCGCTGAAAACTTTGGGGATGCCTCATGTGACAAGGTGAACTGTAACATCAAAATATTCCCAGCTTTCAAGCTAAGCCTCTCAGTCCTTTGTTCACTGCTCAGTTCAGAGCTCCACATCTGTGCTCCTTGTCACTCCCAGCAACACAACATGCAGCTGGTAGGACTTGGGGAAATGGAAGTGCCCAGGCTGCCAAACTGATCCTTCCTCCACAGGGAAGGGTCTCCATCACTCATTCAGCACTTTGTCTCTCCCAGGTTTTCATGTGGTTCCAAATCCATTTGTATTCATCCAAGAGGAGGAGTCAGGAAATGTAAGGCCCTGTCAGATTTGTGTGCAGCCCCCCCTTGGTCCTTTTAATGTCCTGGTGTGTTCATTGAAGTTCTTCATCATGAAACAAGCAGCTGTTGTCATCTGCAGGTGGATTTTTCAGATTCCTAGAATGGATCCATGGGTCTGACGAGTATGGGAATTTCTTGGACAAATGCTCTGAAAGAAAACTTCCAAAAAAAGAGTACTTGCATCATAAATTTTCTGCATTTAGAATAGGCATCATGTTTATTTCTGACTAAACGTTGATATAAAAGAATTCCTGACATCTAGAAATAATTAAGTAAATCATACCAAGCTCTTTCTTATTCTGGCAGTTCCAATGTGAGATATTATAATTTTGAACTCTTGTTATCACATGTGTATAAATGCCAATTCCTCAAATGAAGCCGAAGCATTCACAGACCCTCTTCCTTATACAGATTCCCATACTGGTACCCCACATCTTCTGAGTATTTCAGGAATCTTGGTGCTTCACTGTCTTTTACAGGAAACTGAGTTGGAAGAGTATAATTAGTACTGAGTAAGTAGTTAAGACATCTACATAGTGAAGCTGAACACTTGATCCAGCAGCCAGTCTTGTGTTCTAGAAAAGATCTTTTTATTTATGAAAAAGAAATTTAATCTTAAAAAACCAAAAAACTCTCAAAACCAAACAAACATAAGCAAAAAACCCCACCCCAAACCCTGTGCAGTTGACAGTGCAGTTTTCTAATCATCTGCTGTAAAAAGAAGTGCAAAAAGTACACAAATTACAGATGATGTTTCATTTGGTTGCTTTAGGGCTTTCACTGTCAGGTCACAAAGTTTAAGAGAAGTTTAAAAATTATCTCTTTGAATGATTCAGAAGCGTGTTGGGTTAATTGCCTTTATCTTATGGTTTTTCAAGAAATATGCAGACATAGATGTTGATTATTAACAAAGAGAAATTTGATTATTATCAAAAAGGTGATTATTAATGAAGAGAATACTGAGTTTCTGTGAAAAACAAGTAAATCCATATATCTTTTGCCTCAATCTGATTATATACAGACTTGTAATAACATCTAAAATAAGAAAAAAGCTGTTTTTTTCCTGCGGTTATGAATGCTTTAAATGCTACCATTTTTAGGATACTTTTTGCTTCAGAAGTGGCAGAAAATCTATTTCAAGAATTTAGAAGTGAGCACATAGATCTCTAGTGGGGAAAAACCCAACATCTTATAAGATATTTTATATAAGTTTAATTTCTGAGCCAGTGTATATAAAATCCCAAATTGTTTGAATTTAACTTTTTTTCCCCCCCCTCCCTCTCTCCCCCTTTCAAGAGAGTTTGGCCACATGTGCTTAGATCATAAAATAAGTCCTTAAAAAAATCTAAACTTACTGCAGCCTGTCATTCCAGCGTGTCTGGCATCTTCAAATCTCTTTCAGAAAGAAGGTGACATTAATCTGCCAGTCCTCCTTCACAAGTTTGTGACTTTTTTGAGGCCCTGAGGCAAACACATGTGCCCAGTCACTGAAGGATTTGCTAATGCTCCTGCAGTGCAGCGAGTCTCTACCCCAGCAGCTGTTGTTTAGTGATAGATCACTGAAGCAAAAAATTATGCTGGTATAAAAAATAGATCTTGAACCACAGCTCTCATTCTTATGCCTTTGTTGTGCATTAGTGGCAAACCTCTGGGATTCATTTAGCTGTAATCATTCGTTACTGAGGGGCAGAGTGTCTTTCAGACAGTGGTGATGGAGTCACCTTTGAAACAAGTGCAAATGAGTCCAAGTCATTCAGCAATCCATCCTCCCCAGGTTACATTTTAGAACTGGCACATCCTTTAGGAGCCTGTTCAGCATGTACAACACAAATATGCAATATACAGAAAGGCATTTTACTTTTTTATCCTATGTTTCTGAGACAGTTTAATTAGTTTATCATCCGGATTTGCACTTCTTTATTGAACAATGACTGCTATACAAAGCAAGCACCAGGAGGGAAATGCTGCTTCTGTTTACACTGAGGGTGAAAAAGACCTGTGGGGTGTATGATCAAAGCTCAGTGGTGCCAAGAATAGTGGTCAGTGATTCGGGATTAACAGCAGAAATATGGCCAGAGAACACTCAGAGCTGTTTGGGGATGGGGTTGTTACTTCAACTGCCATTTCATACTCATCCATTTCCAAAATCAAAGGGGAAAATGGAAGTTTTAACATAGAATTTAGTTTGCAGTTCAGAGATAAGATGAGAAACCTCATAAGGCAGCTGTGAGAGCACTTGAGGCACTACCTTTCCCAAATATCTGATCAGAGTGGGGAATTGAATGCATAGGTTTTGAAGTTTTCATACTGAATAAAAACATTTCCAGTTGTGTGTAAAAAATTACACCATCCCCAAAAAGGTGTTGGTTTTGGTTGTAGGTTTTTGTTCTGTTTTGTTTTCAGAAAACTATTTAATGCACTCTGAATAATTCAGATAATGTCCATGGTTTGGGAAGGATAGCTAATATATGAACCCTTACAATTACCAATCTCATGCTATAGTTACTGATTAAGAAAAAAACAAAACAAAAAATAAAACTAAACCCAGGATAAACTCCAGATTAAAAACAGATTCAAGGAAAGCTTCTGAAACTTTCAATTTTAATCCCTCTATATCCTATTTTTTTCCCTTTTGGTCATCTATTCTCAACTTTGTCCCTTAAGTCCAAAGTGTCACCGTGCACTAGGCTGAAAACACCCTGGATTGGAAGAACTCATGTCTGAGTTAAGCTGAGGGCTGAGCAGAATCACAGCTTTTCCCCTCTGATTTTATTGGGAAGGCTTAATTCTGCCTCACTCTGTGAGCAGTTTTCTAAATAATGTTTATGAGTGAACAAGTTTTTCTGTTCAATTAAAAGAGCAAAAAAGAAAAGAATGCTTTCATTTAGCAGTCGAATAATTAAAACAGACCCAGGAAACTTTTTACTTTTTTGTTTCCACCTGAGGTAAATCATGGCCACTTCCCACAAAGCAGGTTCCAATGACTATTCCAAGGCAGAAATTCTCAATTCCTTCACCTTGGATGGAAAGGAGCTGACTGCTTCAGTCACACAGGAAATTCTGGTTCCATTTTTACTACTTGGATTTTTTTTCCCAGCAATAGTTTCAAAGGCAAAAAGTGGGAAAGCATATTCTGTATTCTCACTTAGCGAACATTTAACTTAACCAAACTGAGCTTAACAATTATACCTCTGTCACTCTCCCTCAAATATATATAAATATATAATTGTTATATATATAGTACCTTCCTCAAGCTTAAATATATCAGCACTTTGCATAATTATCATAATAGACAACTCACATTTAGTCTATCATTTAGCACAAAATAGCCTAGCAAAATTTGTGAACACTGAGTTATATTTATTGTCAATTATTCCCACAGAGCTGCTGCATTTGAAAAACCTGAGTTTTTCAAGTGAGTTTTTGGTATTTAGCTGTAATCCAAGAGCTGCTTGGTTATGTCTAAATACCAAAGTCCAAGGCAACTTTTTTTGTGATTTTAAGGTTCAGTGAAAGGCAGGTGCATGTCCTACACCTTGGAAATGCTTATCCAGTGTCATTCCAAGCACTGATGGAGACTTTATTGATGGGAATGAGCAGGGATTGGCTGGGGTAGAGATTCTTTTCTTCACAGTGGCTGGGACAGGCTGTATTTTGGATTTTTCCTGAACACAGGGTTGATAACTCAGGGATGTTTTTATTATTGCTGAGCAGGGCTTTACACAGAGCCCAGGCCTTTCCTGCTTCTCAGCCCACCCCACCAGCAGGGAGCCTGAGGGGTCACAAGCAGCTGGGAGGTGACACAGCCTGGACAGCTGACCCCAAGTGACCCAAGGGATGTTCCACACCATGTAATGTCGGGCTCAAGGTTTAAAACTGGGGAAATGTTGGGATATTTAGAGAGACAGAACCACAGAGAGATGTTAAAACATGATTTATTGCTCTTATCTTCTACAGTCTCATGGAGGGTGAGAATGTCTTCACAGCAGAAGTCAATTATAGTCAGTGGTCAGTGGTTGCAAGATCACTGGTTACAAGGTCTTTTAATTAGCCAACAAACTACTGCCACAAAGAATGTTTCTATTTTCACACCAATTCCTAATTAAATTGTGTCACACATCTTGCCTCAATGTGGCCTTCTTAACCAACCACATAATGACACACAAACTTACAGTACTACATCTTAAAACTTCTTACTATCTTTGTAACTACTTCGTATCTAAACTTTAAACTCTAAAACTTTAAAACTTGCTACTACCTGGCTTGACAAGTTTCTGCTTAAACTACAAACCTACATTCTTGCTTATGGTCTCTAAATCTGGAAGCCTTTTCCAAGGTCTCGGGTCAAACCCTGTATTCATTTCTCAGTCTGGGCCCACATGCACAGCATTTTGATAATTTTCTGTGCCTTGATTTCCCACAGGGAAAGAAAGAGTAAGGGGGGGCACATTTGGAGTGATGATATCTGTCTTTTGAAGTCACAGTTCTGAGTGGTGGGGAGTCCTGTTCTCCTGGAGATGGTGAACACCTGCCTGCTCATGGGAAGTGTGGAATGAATTCCTTCTGTTGCTTTGCTTGACTGTGAGAATTTTGCTTTACCAATCAAATTCTTTTTATCTTAACTCATAAGCTTTAGAATTGTGGAACCACAGAATGCTTTGGGTTGAAAGGGATGTTAAAGCCCACCCCAGTCCCACCCCTGCCATGGGCATGACACGTTCCACTATCCCAGGGTGCTCCAAGCCTTGTGCAACCTGGCCTTGGCCACTTCCAGGGATGGAGGTTTTCTCACTTTTACATTTCAATTCTCTCCCCCATGTTGGTGTGGGGGTAGTGAGTGAGTAGCTCTGTGGGCTTGGTTCCCATCTGGGGTTAAACCATGACACCAAGTCAGCTTTTAACCCATTTTTCTCTTTCTACATGTCTCTTAAATTCAGTCCTGAGCAGTTAATATCATTGGTTACTGTGAAAGTTGCAAACTTACCGAGGCAATAGCTTAAAATTCCCTTTTTTCTCCCCCTTTTTAGATATAGAATAACAGATTTTTAATGAGTTGCTAGTGGTTTTAACTTAAGGTTTAGCAGTGCATTTCTGAAGCTGACTCCTTTTTAAACATGACTGCTAATGAACCAGACAAAGTAAGAAACAACAAATAATCTGAACATGTAGTGGATTCAAGCCTTGCTATTTGACTGTATGATTCCTCCCAGAAAGAAACACATTGCTCATATGTTAAAAATATCATTACAGAGAGAGAAAATTTAATTCTACCAAGAACATGAAAAGAGACTGAGAATAACAGTAATGCTTTATATGAAACTTACTATTATTCATCATGTAGCACTGAAAAGATGGCTAATAATCAAATTACAGACAAATACACACCAGCAGCAGTTACTGTTACTGTATGAATGAAGGTAATCTTCTAACTCCTGGGGTATTTTTTTGTCCCTGGGCTAAACTAAATAATGATTGACAGAATTCTAACTTCTCCTGTAGTCAAGCAGCCCTTTCAGCTGACTCTCAGTTTGCCAGAGTCAAGTGAGAAATACTGTTTTACTAGGAAGTACTGAACCTTGGAAAAAGGTGTGACCTGGCTCCTTCCTCCAATTTCTCTCGTATCATGGGACAAAACATTGTCTTAAAAATTCTCTTTCTAAACTTAGAGGAGTGGGGAAAAATCTCAAACACATTCCAGGAACTTCCCATCTTCTGCTTAAAAGCAGTGAAAGAAGGAGAGAACACAAGACATTTGTGTTTTACCTTGTTAGTCTGAAACACCAAGAATAACACATTTTTCACATTGAGCACATTTTTCCTGTGCTTGAGCAAACCTTTAGCAGCTGCCTCAGCTCCCTGTTGGGGAGTGCATGTCCCATTTACTCTTTGAAGTTTTCCTGCTTCAGAAGGAGGTGAATTCACGTCCTGCTGTTTGGAGGAGCGCAGGGCTGAGGTAAGGAGGCTTGACCTGTGAAATATTTGTTAGTTTGGGGTCTGCTGTAGTTGTTAGCCAGGCCTGCTTTCATTTGGAATAGCCAAAAATTTTAAGAACTGTTCTCAGGAGAGGTTGAATGAATCTGCAGGAGTACCTGCACAAGGAAAAAATGTTATCGATTTTGTGAGGGGAAAGGGATCTCGAAGCCACAGCTCTGTGTGGAAACAACAAATGGAGAGTTCTTGTATCAGATTGGTTCAGTGGTCACACAAAAGTAAAACAATGGGGAGAATTGTTCCATCCCAGCCCTGGCGTGCACAGATGAGGGACTTCCAGGAGCACTGGTACAGTAAAAACAGCTTTTATACCAGACATGCAAACCCTTCAGACATGGGAAACAGTACTTTTTAAATAGCATTAAATGTTGCATGTCTAGAGCATTAAAACATCACATTTCACTGAACATTTATTATAGTCAACATATGTTTTCTCAGCTTTGTAATTCATAATACTCATCAACATTTTCAAGTGTGCTGAATTCATGGAAATTTTATTTCCTAAGAGTATCAACTGTTATCTATATTTTGTTGTGGAAAGATAATGAAAAATTGTGAATACAATTCCTTGTTTTGCATGGTTATTTCTTTTATTAGTCCAAGTGAGAAAATTCATCCATGTTCCATTAATCTTACTTGATTTATTTTTTACTCTTTGCATTAATGCTCAATTATAATAACATTTTGTGTTTCATTTGACTCTTTGCTATCTAGTACAGAGTCAAAAAATACTATTAATAGTGGGTCCAATCAATTTCTAAGTGCATACATTTCCTCTAGGTACTGATCTAATTGCAATCATAGGAGACATTAAAGAAACATGCTCTAAAAATGGGAAAATTGTCTAAGTACAAGTGCTGTATACAATGAGTAAACATTTGTCTGATTCTTCTAAGTGCTTGTGGAGTGAAACTTTATTAATCCACATAAATAATCAGATACATAATTTAAGCTGCCTCCCAAAATGTGATTTATACACTTGGCCTAAAAGACAGCAAACACTTGAGCAACCATTTCTGAATTACAGAGAGCATGGCTCAATTTTACCCCAGCTCTGCCTCTTTACAGGTGGATTTTATGTGTCAGGACCTTGAGTGCTCAAATGTGACCCTGAACAGCCGCACTGGGGTTCTCACCCAAGGCCCCTGTGGGTTTGGGCTCTGTGTAAGCTCAGCCCTCAGCCTTTAGTCCTCATTTGAGGCACCTCCCAGGTGTCCTTGTCCTGTCTCTGGTGTGCACAGGTGGCACACCTGATGTCCCATCTGCTCGGAGGGTGACTCAATGACTCCTCTCATGCACGTTTGTACCTGGAGCTGTCTTTGGCCACGTCTGCCCAGGTGGCCTTGGAGCTGTGTCACAGCCCTGCTGTCAGCTGTCTCAGACCCCAACTCCTTTGCTGTAGCGTGGCAGGGTGGTGAAATGCTGCTGCCTTCTCAAAGTGTCTCCTTCAGAAGGTGTCACAGGAAAGAAAGGAGAGAGTGTGCTCAGGGTTCAACCACTGGCTTTATTCATCCCACAATGGGGATAACCTCAGCTCAGGGTGTCTGCCTTGGCAAAGAACCCTTACCAGAAGGAGCCCCGAGCAGAAAGAGGAAGAGCACCCAAATACAACATCTTTTATTGGGGGAGGAACTTGGGGGTGGATTTAACTGAGGACAAATCAGGGATCATGCCCAGGCTCTGCGGGTAAATGACACATATTACAACAAATCAATAACTCAGGTGGGGACACAGCCAGAGTCTTGTCCAATCACTTGATGCCCTCACTGGGACTTTCTAGACTTTTGGGAGAGGCTTCAAAGTGATAGACAAGACCCAGGGGCTGTATAACTTATGATTGACACATAACTAGGGTTGCTGTAAAACCAAGAAGGGTTAAACATGGGTGACATGGGACAAACCATTACAACTTATGAAAAACAATATAAAACAAGGGACAAATACATACATAAAACTGATAAAACCAAAACCACACCACTACAAGAAGCCACTCGGAGTAGGCTGCGGGAACAATCATTTCCAGTCCATGCACTCACACACACCCCACAAATAGCTCAGTGAAGATAGCTTTCCTCACAAAAGACGGGAAGGGCCCTCTGTATGAGGAATTCCAGTGAGGGGTTATTACATCCACCATGCCAAAAGGGATCAAGGACAGAAGACTCAGACCATGTGGTGCTCAGTGGTTAAGTAAGGGGTCAGAGGCCAATGACCTGAGGGCACAGGGGTGGAACAAAGGGCAGCAATCTATAGAGGATATGAGGGATGAACAATTGGGGTGGGCAGGGTCAACTGGCCAAGGGGGGACAGAATCTAAGGTAGATTGGCAATAGTGCTGCAGGGCACCATGGGGGAGAAGAATCTTTTCCTTCAGCCAAGGTGGGGAAACTCCATAGTAGATCTTTCCAGGGCAAAGTCTGGAGGTTTCCTTGAGGGGTTCAAGGGAGTCCACACTCCTTGTGCTTCTGTCTGGACTTTCTGTTTGGGCCTTGGACCTGTTTCACCACTTGCCCTATTTGAGATAGCTGCTGGATCTTGCCACCATCACCAGTCCCCTGTGCTGTGCTCTGCACAGGCACTTCTGCTGCTGAGGCTCCCTGGCTCCCTCCCATCCCCTCAGGAGCAGCTGTGTCCTAGGGTGACTTTATGATGCCTGTATCCCCAGTTGTCTGTTCTGTTTATGCTGGATATTAAGTTTTACACCTTTAAGACTGGTTCTGAGAGTGAAATGGGGAGAAAGAAGAAGCACAGAGCTTATTTTCAGGAACTGCCCTCACTCCTCCACATTCCGCCCCTGGACTGTGCTGTCTGCAGCATGGACAGAGATCTCCTGTGCTTTTAGTTAGTTTTCAGGTAGCTGAGGCAGAGAAGTTCCCTGGACTGTTTTTTTTCCTTTTTCTTGGAACTGTTCAAACCTGGCCTGGACTGAAAACCCAGAAGAGCACCGGGAGCTCACACCTGTGGCTTCCTGGGGTCAGGGGCTCAGCATTTTCCAGTGCCGGAGGGAGTGATATGAGACTGGGAGAGCTGAGCTACACCCACAAGGACTTTCTGGATTTGCCACCTCTTTGGACAGCGAGAGGTTTTATTGGTGTGTGGGGTTTCTTTTGGTTTTTGTTTTTTTTTTGTTGTTTGTTTGTTTGGGTTTGTTTTTTTGGTTTTTTGTTTGTTTGTTTTTTTGGGTTTTTTTGTGTTTGTGGCTCCTTTGATTGTTAAATAAATAGCTTTTTCCACTTTTCTCCAAGGAAATCTTTTCCCAAACCAGCTGGGGCTGCTTGAATTTGCTGTTCTGGAGGGACACCATTCAGAGGTTTTCTCCCAAATTTACCCTAAACCTGGACACCCTGGCTGCTTCCTGATGTGGGAAATACTTCATCTGTCTTAGATTGTGTGGTTTTCATCCTAGGAAAACTATTGCATCTTCCCAAAAGCAATCTCAGGGGGGCAGTAACAGAAACAAAAGGCACCCAAATTACAGCTCCTGTGAGTAGAATGGCAGGTGAATGCTATTGAATGTCAAGCTGAAACAAAGAGACTTGAACTTCTGGGCTGGAAACTCTGCATTTTTCACTATCACACAAGAGCTCTGCATTTCAGTTTCAGTTCTAGTGCAGGAGGAAAGTAAACCCCACAATACATAATTTTCTACTGAAAAGAAATATAACATGAAATAGTTTGGTTTCTTTTTTTTCCTACCAGCCTTGATCTCTGAATGATAAACTATAGTCCAACCAAACAACCTGATATTGAAGAGCTCTAATTTCTTGCAATTTGAAATCACTATCTGATTCATATGCCCAGTGCTAATTAAAATTGGGAGTATGATACCCTGTCCTTACCACCTGTCTGCTCTCCAAGTGATACAGGGCTGGGAGAAATATTCCAGTAAAAACCAGGACAGCAATTTTTGCTAGAAAAAATAAGTAATATTTAGATGAAATAGTATTCTTCAGCTCTGGCACCATTTTTTAGATCACAGTATTTATGTATACAGTCTTTAGACAGTTACTTTAGGAAGGATTTCTCTAGTGCTGAAAATAATATTTCATGCAAAATAAAGAAATATAGAGAGAGGAAATGGGTCTTCTATCTTCCCAGATTTTAGTGATCTAGTTAAAAAGATCCAACTCCATTTCTAGATAAATATAAAATGAATTGTCCTAATGCTCACTTTCAAACTGGTAGAAAAGAGCTTTGGTGTTTGACAGGATCTGATGAATGCAGCTAAAGTGGAAATAGCAGATTTTCATAGAATATTTTTATTCCTGTGAGCTGTTTTCCGTGGTTTTAACCTCAATCAAAGTACCCTGATGTTCACTTTCAGGGTCTATAGTAGTAGCTGCTGAATGTATTACTCTCCTAAATGATACCTGGGTTTGTACTGAAGTTATCAAATGCATTATTAGACATTTAGGCATGTATTTTCAATTTGGCTCTTTTAAGCTTGCTCAGGGCAAAATATTTTTTCCAAGACAGGAGTGAACTGTAGCTTTTAGTGTGGAATGAGATCCGTGTGTAGCACAGAGAGGTGCTCATGTGTTGCTCTGTAAAGTAAATGCTGAGGAGACAAAGTCAGTGTTGGCTGAAGTCACAGTCCACCCAAACACAGTGCAGAAAGAAAAAAGCTCCATATTCACAGAATCACAGAATTGTTAAGGTTGGAAGGGACCTTAGGAGATCATCCAGTTCAACCCCCTTGCCAGGGTCACCTGGAGCAGGTGACACAGGAACATGCCCAGGTGGGTGTGGAATGTCTCCAGAGAGGGAGAGTCCACACCCTCCCTGGGCACCTGATCCAGTGCTCTGCCCCCCTCCATGGAAAGAAGATCGTCCTCATGTTGATGTGGAACTCGTTGTGTTTTTGTTTATGTGCATCACTCCCTGTCCTGTCCCTGGGCACCACTGGA
>JBBMKD010000025.1:3418599-3428717 GCA_037834095.1 Argya squamiceps
TGGCAGTGCCCAAGGCCAGGTTGGACACTGGGGCTTGGAGCAGCCTGGGACAGTGGGAGGTGTCCCTGCCATGGCACGGGTGGAATGGGATGAGCTTTCTGTTTCCTCCCAGCCCAAACCATTCCATGATTCTACAATGCAGAAAGGCTTCGAAGCACAAAAACTCTTTTTCAAGGCCTGGGAATAAGTGTTCTACTGCAACTGAGAAGTGTAGAGAAAAATAAAAGGCACTCAAATACTCTGTGCCTTTTTGTTGTATCACATGACCTGGCTGCAGCCTGTATTCCTAAACCTTTCAAGGCAGCAAAACCTAAGGCAACTCTTGTCTTTCTGAAATGATATAAACACCCCCAACTACTTCTAAAATAATTGTTGTTATAGATCCCCTGCACTGTTTTGTCTGCTTTTAAGGCTCTGTACTATTGTGGATGCTGTGAGGACATATTTTCTTGTGCACTCAGTAGCCAGAATGTGTGAAGTCTTGCAGAATTTCCTCGGTGGGCTCTGCCATCTGCTGTGGACCAAAGGTCAGCAAGTCTCTGAATAGTAAATACCACACAGCAAAATTTCACAGGAAGAAGCTTCAAATTAAATTAGTTTGAAGATTTAATTTCAATACATTAATGAAATAAGCAAAAAATGTCTGTCATAACAGTTCTGAATGCCAACTCTGCTGCCTACAAAGAGTTCTTTTATTACCAAGCTTGAAAGAAAATGTTATCTCTTAGTTATTCCATTGTTTAAAAGTTGAAAGTTCACACAGTTGGAATGCTCAGGTCAGATTTGTATCATCTTCCTGCCACATTCATGAGCTCAGCAGTAATTCGATAAACAGCTTATTTTTTGCTCATAAGCTGGGATTCCAGTTAGAAGATTTAATTACAAAGCCTATTTTGGGCACTTTTTTTAATACTGTAGTGGCAGTGCACTAATGTGATGTTTTGTGATTCAACATGGGCAAAATAAAGTGTGTCTAGCATGTAGGAGTAGAACATTAATCACAAGAAATGAGGGAAAATAGATAATTATTTTATACATTGTTTCAATGAAAAATTGTGCTGCATTGCAGAAATGTAGAAAGGCAGGATGCAGACTTGTTTAATGCAGTTTATACCTGTATACTCTTTTCACCTTTCTAAACAGGAAAATAAAAGTTTCAGGAATGTGATTTCTCTGTTTTGAAATGTATTCTTTCTAAAGGAAAGCGGACTGTCAGTGCATGTAGCTGTATATTGGTTTTTACGTTTTGGTTGAGAAGCCAAACTAAGAACATCAAAGGCACACCCTGATATTATGATAAAGAAAAGTGAATCTGCATCCTATGCAGAACAGACCAGGAGTGTCTGTCAGCTCTGTGCCTCCTGTGCTGAAATCTCATCACTAAGCAAAGATTTCAACTGGAGAAACATTTTCAAAGTGTGTTTTAATTAACCAGGCTTTACTAACTGATATTATTGAGCATCCTGGTACTACCTAGGAAAACTGGAGACACTTGGTTCCAACTCTTCCCATGGTTAGCTGGAAGATGGGAAGACATTTCTTGGTCTGATTGGAAAAATAGCTGCAGTTTAATGGGAGATGTCTGTAAATTGAGTCTTACAAAACTGCTTTTCCTGATGCAGGAGAAGATTGAGGTAAGATAATTTTGTTTCCTTGTAGAGTTTCCCTGGGTGATACAATTCCTAGTGAACACAAAATGTGCAGTTAAAGTCCACCTATGGCAAGGGTGAGTCAGGCCCAGGGGCTGAATTTAAGAAATGGAGCAGTAATTAGGCAAGTTACTATTTTTAATCACTGCTATGTAAGTATGGTTTGGTGGTTTGTCATTTTAAAATCTTTGTCTTGTGTATAAAAGGATCATTTTTTCTGCTCTGTCAAAATATTATTGCAAGGATTATATGGCATTGACTGTTCTGATCATAAGAACTTCTTTCTGTATTTTCCTGCTTCAGAAATCAGTAAAATAACAGTACTATGACAATTGTCAAAGACAGCTTTCCTTACAAAATTATGATGAGTCCTATTATAATCATCAAGGCTACCCTATATTCACTGCCCTCTCAAAACCCCTTCCAACTTTTTACTTTGGGCTGGGAAGATGTCAGAGAAATGAGTCAGTGAATGTGAAAGATCGTCAGAGTAGGTGGAATAATATTGTATTTACTTGTTTTTACTTTTATTTCTTTTAAATTAATTTAAGAGAGTTGTGAACAGTGTGTTTTTCACTGGATAAATTTGGGTCAATAGTTGCTGTGGTGCAGGAAATACCTAATTAGAGAATGCTGCAAAATCTTCATTTCTATTAAAAAATGGTTTCAAAGATGCTGTATTTCTTTTCACATTGAAATAGGATTTTCTTTAATTTAAGTGAATATGTTTGTCCTCTTGTATTTGATCTCTGCCTATACTGCTTTCTCTGTTCCACCTTTTTGAACTCTTTCTTTTTCACTAAATGAGCTCTTGTAGCTCGTTTTTCCACATAGTCTTGCTGTCTTTGGGAATTTATGTCCAGGCAAAAAGAAATTTCCAGGTATCAAACTCATTTTTACATTTCCTCTGTCCTTCTGCTTTAAGCAAATGTATCACTCAAATTTATTAGTGATTCATGTTGGCTTTTTAATCTTCAAATTTATCAGAGTAAATCTGTGTCTTTATCTACATGATTCTTCTCATTGAGGTAATAGTGCCATTTGCAAAATAAATTTAATTTGAAAGCAAAGAAACCCAGTTTTAAAACAAATGCTTTCAAAATTTGATCTCAATGGATTTTCAGAAAATGCAGTTTAGGGGTTTTCTGTTTCTCCTTTCAGAATTTATCTCTGTTTCATCTCTCCAACTTTGTATAGTCCACTTCGGACTAAACAGGTAAAGGCAGAAGATATTCTTGGAATTCCTAACACAATGGGCTAGTGCTGAAGCTTAAAATAAATTTAAAATGTTTGTTTCAATATTGGATCTCAGATTTTCATGAATACTTCTTAAAAAAAAAACAAACCCAAACAACAAAGTAAATATTTTCACAGCTACGGATCATTGGATATTCAGTGCAAAACGTGCAGAAATTATTCATGGAAGCAAAAGTTTTCATTATTTATGTTTATTTGTTGTGTGAACAAAAGAGTTCGCAGAACACAGAGCTGGAAAAGCCTTTCTAGAGTCTGTTTCAGGAAAATACAATTTTAGTGCTCTTAATTTATATCATTTAGTTTGGACACTGTGTTCTGATAGCTGGAGGGGAAGGAAATGTAAGAGCCACATTCAAAATGAGTGTTGGGATATTTTCACAGGTTCTGTTTGAGAGATTCACCACTGCTGGCCTTTGTGATTCCTCTGAAATTGCTGTACATGCATTTCAAACACAGATTGCTTTCTCTGCATATCTTTGCTTATAATTAAAATCACTTCAACACTGGATATAAAACTAATGTTGCACCAACAACGCAATGTTGTCTCCTTGATTCTTTTAGTGCTTCATTTTAGACATTTCATTTTCCCACTAAAATGACTTTGTTCAGTGCTTCCTACTGAAATTATCAGCAATTATTCTCAACTAGAAAACAGTACTTTAAAACAAACTTTTATGGGGAAGAGCAGAGAAAAATAAGTGAAGCAGAGCAGCTGGACCTGACAGTAGAAGCAATACAGGAATAGTCAGACTGATTGACTCCTCCTTTGAGCAACAGCAGAAGCACTGGGAAGATTAAGAGCCACTTCTAGAAAAGGGTTGAATTTGGATTCAGAGGAGAGAAAATGTGTGATAACCCCCACCTCTCCCTTGGATTTGAATCAGTAGAGATTACATGAAATTCCTTGTGGCTGAAACACTATTGCAGAGTGGCTGTGCTCGCTTTACCCAGACTGCAGAGGTGAGTGCAAAAAAGGAATACCCAACTTTATGAGCAGAATCAGGAGCAGGTAGAAACAGCAGGACTCCTAAAAAATACCAGATGTCATGAACCTGAATTATTTTTCATTCAACTGTTTCTAGAGTTTGTTTAATATGTGTATATATACACACACATATATATTTATTTGGTTATTTTCAGAAACTAATACAAGATTTAAGCAAAATCCTTGCTTTCTTCTCAGTGCTACCTGAAAGAGCTTGTAGCCTTCAAAACCACATGCAATATCACAGCAATTATGGAAAAATTAAAGTTTAGTGGTCAACAGGGTGGAAGAGGATGATTTGATTTTGATAACTGAAGAAGTACAAAATAAACATAGAACTGGGGAGCAAGAATCCAAACTAATAGAAGTTTGAAAAGACATGAGGAAAAGAATGGAAACTAATGTAAAAGGAAAGAAAGAATAGCTGGGTTAATACTGTCTCTGTCTTCTTTCCATTCTTTTAATACCATTAATTTAACTCATTTTTGTATATGTATATTTTTATGGAATTATAAGTCAAGGTCAGTGAGCAGGTCTGAATGGAGAAGTGTCTCTGAATGCTAACATGGATTTTAAGGCTTTGTTAAGCTTGAGAAAGTGCTATAAAAGTTTTTGAAGTTTCCACCCAGGATATGGTAATTCAGCTCCCCCAGCAGTGCTGTCTGAGCCTTGATTACAAGGAAGCCAAGTTGAACTCTTGACAAAATAAAGAAACCCTTTTTGGATAAAAACATTTCATGGCTTCTGCAGCCCTTCAGGGCTCTCCTCCTGTTCCCTCTGTCTATCTTTTTAGGCTGGGTTTTGGAGCAGGGTTAAACCACTGGAATTCCAGGCTCCAGCCCCAAACATTCCATATTTCTGTTATCATAAGGGGCTGTGTAGCATCATGAGAGAAATTAGTGTTTTAGGGACAATTGCACAGGTGAGAACAAGTGTGGCACTGCAGGCTGGGAGCTGAGAGTGTAAAGGAACACCAAGGAGCTGTGGTACCCAAAGCAGGACAGTGGCTTACACAAACAGCAGCTCCACAGCCCTGGATTGCTCCTTCAAGAAAACTTGAGGCATAACATTCCTTTTGGGGTTGGAAGGACTTGAAGTGACTGGAAAGAGGTAATGAAGAGCAGGAGGTGAAGAACAGCTGCAAAGGACAATGTACAGGGAGAGAGGAGACAGAGCAAAGCTTAACAAGGGAAGCACTTCTTAATTAAATTAAAAAAAAAAACTCAAACAAATAAACAAAAACAAAACAAACCCCCCCAAAACTAAAAAAAACCCACAAAACCAAAAAAACCCACCAAACAAACAAACAAACAAACAAGATACACCAAAAAACCCCCCCCAAACCTAAAAAACCCAAAAACCCAAAACATTGGACATCTGAACTGTTTGTAAAAGTGTCAGGACAAAAGTGGGTGGTGTAGCCACAAAATGGATTATATTTTAGCATTTTTGTTTGTCTGCAGAATATTACACAGGAGCATCATAAGTTATGGGAAGGGAGATTGTTTAGTGCTGCTGACATCTGCTCCAAACCAACAATGAATCTCCCTGTGAGAGACATGAAAGAAAGAAATGGAGAGGGAACAGGAGACAGGGCATGAGCAATCAGGATCAGGTTACTCACATCGATTCTTACTTACAATTTGCTTTGTTATGAAGGGAAGTTTGGAAATTTCTTCCACACGAGAAATTATTTCATTCACAGTGAAGTCAGTAAAACAAACCATTGATTTCCATATGAGAAATATTAAAATAATCTCTAGCAGTGTATTTAGTGTGAAAATATCCCAACCAATATTACCTAAGGCATTTTACTTTAGCAGATACAAGAGCTGCTTCCTAGAAGAAAAGATATGCTGATATTCCTTTAGTTTTCATTATGATGATCATTAACATTCTTAAAAATCACTTATATTCTAGTGGTTGGTATTTACACAATGATCTTCCTAAATATATGTTTAAAAAGCATTAACTAATGGATATTTAAATCAGAGGCAAATGCTGTAAAGTTTCAGATACAGCTGCAGGGATTCCCTTGAATTGGAGATTCCAAAATACCCACTGCAATTTGACAGTTTTATGTCCTTGGCTGATGGCTGCTTGGACTAGAACCTCAGTGAGTTAATCAGATTCTCCCTCACTGGTGCACATTTGCTTTAATTACACTGTCAGCACAGCCCTGGTTAGATAATGTACAGATTATATAGATGTGTACCACCCAATGAGGCATTACAGAGCAGCAATTGGGGTGTGGAATGACAGGGAGCAAACCCTGCAGTTTGCAGTTTGGATTTGTGAGGAAATGAATCTCTGATTTCAGACAGGCACTTGGAAGATTCCCCCTCTTCTCCAGCTCCCGTGCTTTGGGCATACACAGCAGAGGGATTAAAAAACCCCACAATATGAACAGTGGTGAGATTTTTCTGACCAAAAAGATCTTCACAGCATTTTGCCTTTCCCTGCTGGCTAGCAGAGATTTCCTGCTCGTTTTGTCTCGTGGCACAACAGGCCACATCTGCTGGGAGCCACGGAGAGAAACTTCACCTCTTGCCTTGAAAACATTTCTGCAATTCCACATATCCTGCTGTATTTATTTCTGCAGGAAAATCCCCTATCCCACAAACACCATGAGTGCTGTGGTTTGCAGAGATAGCCACTTGAAATACAGAGTTTTCACAGAACAAATGTATCAGCAGCTGCTTCTAGCAAGGGATTGTTATATTTTTGTTGCTACACTTCTGCCTTAGGACTTCTATTTACATATATATTAATACATATATATACACACACTATATAAATATATATTCATATATACACACACTATATAAATATATATTCATATATACACACACATATAAAATATATTTTAATAAATATTTCAAACATAAAATATGTATAAATATGTATGCACTTATGTGCGTGTATATTTATATGCATATTATCTACTGGGGTAAACCAGCTGCAGAAAATACAAAATAACTGGGTTTTTTTTTAAGTGTCTCTGGGCCTGCATGTTCCATCTCTGAAAGTCTGAGTTCCCTGTTTGTGAACATAAACAAAATATTGGCTCCCCTGAATCACAAAAAGTCATGTTTGAAGTTAGAATTCTCCCTCATAAGTGAGCCTGAGGAAGGTTTACCCAAGTTTGGTAAAACTGTGGGAAGGCTGAGTGTTGGAGCATTGTAGGAGCTGCAGCTGAGGGGGATAATCACTGTACAGCTGGAGGGAATGGTTAGCCTGGTGTGTACCTGAGGGAGACTTATTAATGCAGGAACAAAGAGAATTTAAACCTACTCATGTCTTACTCATGGTAGGGAGATTATGAATATTCCACCTCAACATTCACAGCCACAATAAAAATTAATAGAACGATAATTACAGCCACCACAGAAGGAATTCAAGCCACAGAGATGGTGTGTTTCCAATACCCCCAAAGACTCTGCACTCTAAGCCACAGCTTCTTTTTCTTTGGGAATATGAAAAATTGGATTGCAGCCGGCTTGGCAGAGCCTTGGGTGTTTCTACCAGACATAAACATACCCACCACTGCAATCCTACAGAAATGAGCACTTCATTCTGCTCCTTCTGCATTAAAGGAGCACTTGGATACAATTTTCTGTCACAATCACACTGCTCAGTCAAGCTCCAGCTTGCAAAATGTCAGTGTTTGCAATAACTCTCATTTTGCTAATTAATCTTACACTGGTGAGGAAATTAAGACAAAGATTCAAGTTAAAATTATGTGACACTTTTATTTGCAGTCTCGTTATTCCACTTCACTATTTTTCTACAGTTTAATCTGACACTCAGACTGGATTTTTTCCCCAAAATGTGAATCCAATTTTACCAACATGACAAGCAGAAGTTTTACTCATGAAAAGAAATACTCAGCAGCAAGGTATCTGCTTGTTCCTAAAAATTCTTCTATGTAAAAGCATCAAATATTTTACAAACCTGTGGGCTTTTGATATATTTATAACCCTGGATTAAATTTTTTGTGCCTTATTTTTTTTCCCCCTATTTGTAACCTGAATAACAGGATATTATGTTACTGGTTTTTATGGTGTGACTGAATAGGTCAGTCTATTTTTCCACCAAATCATATTTAGAAAGGATTTAGCTGTGATAAAACTAAAGATGCAGCATTCTCTCACTCTGTTTAAAACTTGATTTTTGAGGGACAGTGGAAACAAAAGCAAGTACTAACTGAATTTTGGCGGATATAACATCTGATTCCAATTTAGCTGATCTTAATTTCAGGAAGGTTTCATACAGAAAAAAAAGTGACTGATGGCTGTTTATGCTGTCACTTTATAATCAGAGCTGCATAATGATGAGTCTAACTGTGAATATTCACACTCAGGTATAACAGGTGTTAGCTGTAATATTGCACTACTCAGTAGAATTCAGGATACTTAAGAAAAACATGATTTTTCATAGAGACTATAATCTTTCTTCCTGTTACTGTCACAGAATTAGAACAAAAAGTTTTAAATTGCAACGGCAGCTTTTAACTAGGTTTTTAATACCAGAATTTTATCATACCTCCTTCATAGAAGAAAATATTTAATAAGAAGAAAAAGTAGAATTTTCACTTCTGCTCTTATCTATTCTGTACTTTCAGCACTTCACACTGAAAGGACCTGGGAAAACAAAGGAGGAGAAATGTTTTTTGGAGCATATCATGCCACAGAAGACACAAAACAGAGGTTTAGTGTCCAACAATTGAATAGTTTGTTACTCATACTCTATCTTGAGCAAACAATTATCTCTGCTACTCTCAAGCAGTACTCTTGGATCTTATTTATTCAGAGGGGTAACTTTAACAACAGGTTTCCTTCTCCATTTCTTCTCTGGGGAATGTCTCTGCTTTGGAACAATTTCTGAAGGCACTAGACAAAGATTATTTGAACACAACAAGTACAAGGATTGCTGCTTTCCTTGCAGTCAGGAGCTGATGTGGGTTGTTAAATACCTGGTGTAAATCAAAGTGTTTATGACCAAGATGTTCATTGATAAGTTTATAGAAATTGTGTCAGCTGTACTGCAGCTCCCCTGGCACTAATAAATTAGCCTGGGAGTGGGGATTTATCTGTTACATCATTTTCAATGAAAAGAACTAAAGAGTTTCTTTCACTTGCTAGTAAAGCAGGTGAAGCCTAGGGAGAGTGAACTATTTAGTCCCCAAGAAATGGAGTTTTAGGGTATATGGTACTCCTGACAATTTTGTAAAAGTGTCACACCAAGGTGCTTGGGGGTTTTCTGTTCACCTGCCAACTTACAGATGCAAGAAATGCCACTTGTGTCTTTTGAACTTCCCTTTCCTCTTGGCAGCATGTCCTCACCATCTGCTAATTATGCTGTCACAAGCCTTTGGGTGAATCATTTCTGCTCTGTTCTGCTCATTCCAGTGACATTGGCTCCATCACCTGGAGGTTGGGACAACTTCCTTAAAACTGGGACCAAGGTGAAAGGGTTTGGCCTCCAATCTGCATTTTCCTAATACAAAACAGCATTTTCAGATGGGTGGTTTGTACACACATGACCTCTGTTAGAGTAAATATTGTATACAGGTGATGGGGAAGAAAAATATTATTGCAGAATTTTATCTAAAAGTTTTTTGTCCCAGAACAAAGCACACCCTTTCAAACCCATGTTTATTAGACATGAAACAAACGTACCAATGGAAAAAAACCCAAGATTTTTGGCCTAACTTGGTCCAACTAATTTCCTTTTTGTTCCCTTTGTTCAGCTATCAAACTAAAGAGTCTTCATTCAGTTCTGGAAACTACTGTGTTTTGACAAAGCCCAAAGTTTTCTTTTATTCTTCAGATTGACTACAGTTTCTTCTTTTGCAACAGCTGGAAGTAATTATGTTTTATCATTTAGCTGGATAAATGGTTATTGTTCAAGCAGTCTCTAAAGGAAGTAAAGTTTTAATGGAACAAACTAAAAAACCCAACAATATATGAATATATATTAGGTTTAACTTGCTCCCAGTGTTTGCATAGTCAAGGAAGGAAGTAGGAAAAATTGAAGATATCTCATTTCCATGATACAATACAGTTTGATGCTCCCTTTTCTTTGAGCTTGGAGAAGGCTGATCCTTAATTGCTTCAAATTAAAGTCAGTGTTTGAGGATTTAGGAACATACAAAGAAAGGGAACACAAAGATCATCTCATTCCACCCCAGCCATGGGCAGGGACACCTCCCACTCTCCCAGGCT
>JBBMKD010000025.1:3451733-3469426 GCA_037834095.1 Argya squamiceps
CAGGCCCTGGCACAGGGTGCCCAGAGCAGCTGTGGCTGCCCCTGGATCTCTGGCAGTGCCCAAGGCCAGGTTGGACAGTGGGGCTTGGAGCAGCCTGGGACAGTGGGAGGTGTCCCTGCCCGTGGCAGGGGGATGGAATAAGATGATCTTTCAGGTCCCTTCAAACCCACACCAGTCTGAGGTTCTGTGATTTTTAAGTCTGAAGAGAGTCTCCCCCTGGCATTAGAGGGCAATGGAGGTGCTGCTTTTCCAACAGGATGTTAAACAAATAACCTCTTTTAGGCACTGGAGTTTTTGTTGAACTCTTCCAAGGCCCTGACAGCAGCCTCAGTGCCACAGCCAAATTTCCCAAGTGGTCGTTAGAGTGAGTGAACAGTGCAAAAATAAAGCTGTGAGTTTTCATCCAAACTTCCAAGAAAACCTATGGCTGTTTTTCATGACCTTTTTGAATAAGTCTTTAGAATCATCCTTGTATTCAAACTTTATTAGAATGCCCCTTAAATGTCAAACTTTAATGTTTTGCAAGATTTCATTTCTATTTGCAGTGTATCTTCTGGTGTAATTTGCAGAATCTTAGAATGGTTTGGGTTGGAAAAGACCTTGAGGATCATCTAGTTCCAACCCTCTGCCATGGACAGTGAAAGTCATCCATTATTGGTGGTAACTCCACGATCTTAGAGGTCTTTTCCAACCTTAATGATTCTATGGTTCTGTGATTCCAGGGTGTTGTAATGCAGTATGACATGTTTAAGCAATCAGCAGGATAATTATAGAGAAATAGAGAAATAAAGAAGTGTGGGAAAAAAGGCTACATATTTAATTCATGTGCAAAATTAAAATGATGGCAAAGGTATCTCCACTCTGTTCAGCTCTCTTGTGCTGTTGAGCATTCCTGATCCATTGCTTTTGCATTTTGGATTTCTGTCTTCCAAGTAGCAACTTTTATTTATTACTAGTGTTGGTGAATGTTGGGATTATGTGGGATTCACTGAACCAAGCTGCTGGTGCCTTTTCACTGAGGCTGAGATAGCTGATTTGATTTTGTGTCTGTACATCTGACTCCTGCAAATCACAGCTTCCAGTGGGGGATGATAAAAGTCCCTGACAGGAGGTGGTGGCCAGGTGGGGGTCAGGTTCTTCTCCCAAAGAACAAGTGATAGGACAAGTGGAAATGGTCTCAGCCTGACCAGGAGGTTGAGTTTGGATATCTGGAAAAACTTCCTCACCAGAAGGGTTGTCAAGATCTGGCATGTGCTGCCCAGGGAAGTGTTGGAGTTCCTGGAGGGATTCAAAGACGTGTAGGTGTGGCACCTGGGGGCAGTGATGGGGGAACACTTGGACTTGACTTGGACTTGACCCCACATGAAAGACTCCAAGTATTTCAGAAGGCAAAGAGCATAGAAAAAGGCTTTTATTGTCTAATTCTTACTACCTTTTATAAGATGCTCCTATACAAACTTAACATGGTTGGTGAATAGGAATGACACCTCTCTAATACCATTGGTTAAACTAGAGAAGCAGCAAAACAACACCTGGAGAAAGATTGTTTTGAGAAAGGAGAATTGTTTGCCAAGATTGTTTTGAGAAGAAACTTTCTTGAGAAATTTTTCCTTGGGAAAAAGTTAGCAGCTGCCAGCAGGCTAAAATCTCTCAGACCCAGAAATATCAGGCCCATGCTCGACCACCTCAGAGGCCTTCTCCAACCTAAAGGGTTCTGTGACTCTGTAATTCTTTGATATTACATATTGATGCTTTATATATATATATATACACTATGCACACATACACCAAGAACAGAAAGGTCTCATAAAATATTTCCATTTCTTCTATAATCTTCCATCTTCTGGAACAGGATGATGTTCCTGCAGCCTGGTTTCCCACAATCTCTGCCTCATGTGAGATATTTGCTTGTGGGCCCATCTGTTTGTCTCACTGTGTAAAACCCATACCTACACCACCTTCCTTTTGCAGCCGTTCCTCTGCCATTCCTGCAGCTGAAGTTTCCTCATTCCACTGTATCAAGCAGAATTTTTTTCTGCATTTTATATTTAATTAAATTACAGGGAAAATTAATGCAAGGCAAAAAAGGACATGCACCAACAAGAAGAACAATAATTCTCATTGTGCAGTTTTGCTCATATTTTATATTGTTGCCTGGCACTCATTGATTGTGCCTTGAGTCAAGAAACAGATGAATCCTCATCTCACATTTTTCCTCTCCTTATTTTTTATGACTTTCTGTTCTTTTCAGGACAGTAAGTAGGAATAATTAATTGCTCAATTTCTTTGCTGGATTTTCAAATAATTACTCACTGTATATGTGGCAGAACAAATACCTCATCATTAGTACATTTTTTAAACTTTTTTTTGGGGGGTGTGTTTGCTCATTGCCAAGATAGACATGAAAGGTCAAAGGGTTTATTTTATTTTTTAGCCCCATCTTGACTTTCACACAAAAAATTAAGACTGTTAAACACAGGGGAGATTATTTTCTCAGAGAGTTAGGGAGCTAATGATATTTTATGATTTTCAAAATCAAATTTTCTTGCTTCCATGGTGTTATGACAGCACAAGATAATTGTTGTTATTCAAGGGCCAGAATGTACTTACTATCTCTTCCCTGGATTCCTCCATAAACTAAAACTCGTCTTTTCTGGAACAGTCACTTAAGAATTTTGATTATTGCTGATACCTTACCAATTGAACCAGAATAAAAATTGAAATTACCATCAGTACAGTAATTTCAGTCTCTTTTTCGATGAGCATTTTTAATGCTTCAGTTCTGACAAATAAAAACAGCAGTACAGGTGGATAAAAGCTTTTGATACAACTCTTCTCACAAAGGGAGATGTTTTTGAACACACTTTTAATCAAGTCAGAATCAACAATAATTTTTTTTAATGACTTTGTGGTTTGAGTGATATATCAAAGTATGTAAAACAATACTAATCTCTGACATGAGTAATAACAATCACTTTAGGGAGGATAATTTGCATTCTTTTGGGGAATGTGTAAATCCAGGTGGAAAAATCTACAGAAAAATAAACCAAACAGGTTGTTCTAGCATGTCAGATAATCTGTATGAATGAAGTGCCTGCTTTCAAAGATAATTGCATCTATAAAAAAACCCCAAAACTTTAAAAAAAATTTATAATAGAATTATGCTCCTTGTTGAATGCTAAGATCAGACTTATGTCTGTGAGAATATGTTCAAACACATACTACAGTTCAAGGCTGAAACCTTATGTTTTTGTGTTGGGAGCCTGAGAGACTGGCAAACAAAAGGATTGAAATAAGTTTTATTTTCCTATTTCTGCTGCTCCTGAATGGGGTAACGTTATCAGCAGAGATAATAACACCTTTAAATGAGTTGGAATTTATTTGGCTCACAAAATCACATAGGAAGATTGACAGCATCTCAAACAGCAGCAGTCAGGGAGGATGTGGCTGCAGTACTGACAGAAGTGATTTTTCAGGTAATGAAGAAGGTTCTGTGATGAAGTTCCCTGAAGCACATCCTGCCTGCCGTGGGCACTTACTGGATATTGTCACCCTTCTGTGGCACACAAGAGATTCCCTTTCTCCAGAAGCAGGATCAATAGGATTAGGGGATTTGTGCTCAAAACTTGCCTGTGGCTCCTTGTTAAGCAGGTCGTGTGCTTTAGAGCTGCCTTTGACTGGCTTCCTGCACTGTACCATGGTATTAATCACCTAAATAATATTCCTCCAGCCTGCTGGCTTGGGCAGGGTTTTCAGTAGTCTAAAAAATATTGTATTTAAATAAAGAGTCAGAAGTCAGACTCTGAAACTCATGTTTAGAATTTTAAATAGCCTGCTCCTCAGGATTTCTGAGTCCTCCTCAACTTTCCTGGAAGCTGGAGGTGCTCACAATTACTTGTTTTCTTATTAGAAATGAATTGACAGTCAGAGCTCTGCAGAGGAGCTGCTCCCTCTGTGTGTCAGCTCTGTGCAGAGCCAGAGGGGTGACCCAGCCAGGCAGAGCCCCCCAGGCAGGGCAGGGGATGGCTCCTGGCAGCTCCTCCAACACCCATCCCACCTAACTCTCCCTGGGAAAGCCAGGTCTGCTTTGCAATGATTTGCATGAACTGGTAAAGCCTGGCTTGTGTGCTCCAGTTTAATGGGCTCCCACTGCAGTGTGAAGCTGGGAATTTTTATCCCTGCTCGCTGTTGTTGGGCTGGGATAAAGCCACACCAAAAAGAGGTGATTATGGAGGGAGCTGAGGAATCAAGTCCTTTGCAGAGCCCTACACGAGGCACATAAAATGCCAGCTTTGAATGATGGCACATAACATTTCACTGCCCCATTCAGCATCAAGAAAAGAGTACTGCTGTTTATCCTCCCCACTTTAATGTAATTTATAACTCCTGTTCTGTGTGTGCCCCCTGTTTGTGGAGAGAGGCTGCTGAGGCACACAGCTCCATCATCCTGCACACAGAGGGGCTTGTGGAAGGGCAGAGGGACTGGCTAAACCTGGATCTGGACATACTGGGACACCTCCATCCCTAAATAAAGGAAAAGATTGGGGAAAAAGTAATTTTGTTACTTGTGAGGTAAAATTTTCAAAGGTTTCCTGTGGAGGAGTTAAAAAAAAAAGAAAAGAAAAAAAAAGCAGCTTACCTGTAGCTTTGCAATTGAGAAGTTCATTACAGAGCTAATTAGATGAAGTGCTTGATCAGTGATGGGTAAAATATGTCAGAACTTATCTGAGCACTGGTTTAAGAATAGGCTTATCCTTCTCCTCCAATGGAACAGAAATAGATTCCAAAGCAGAACGAGCTGTTTCTCAGGAGAATTTGGCTTAAGAAGTTCACTATTAAGGAAAGAAATTTAACTCAAGTTTATTGTTTTGGAACTGCATTAGTGGACATGAGTTAAGCTTTGTCATGCTGTCCATGGAAAGGAAAAAGCCCATAAAGGAGCCCAGGAGGACAAGGACTGCATAGAACAGTTTTGTTGAAACTCAGTGTGTGTAGATTTGAATATCTGGGACTTGAGCAGAGGCAGGTAATAGTGGCTGAAATTGCAATAGGAATGGACATTGGTGCTAGCTCAGTGAAAATAAATGTACTGGAAAAACTGGGCATGAGAAAAATCCTGGGTATATATACATCCTCAGCTATTTTATAGAGGACAAAAGGACAGAGGAGCCATTGAGAGGAGTGAGTTATCTGTCTGCTAAAGGATTAAACTTTCCCTGATGCTCCTTGTCTAGAAACTGCAATGACTTCTGCAATGATACTGTTCAACTGCAAAAATGGTCAGCTAAAGAGAGGAAAAAACACTTTTCCTAAAATTGTCATAGATGTATTTAATGAGAATCTTTAAGGTTATTCTTTAAAGGACACAATCAACCATTTTGGAAATGCGAGACCATTTTGGAAAAAAAAATATACTCACCATCAAGTACAGATATTTATCCAGGGAATTACACAGAACGGATTACAGATTGCAAATACTTTTTGAGTTAATTCTGTTAATTACCTGATGCCCAAGTTGAATGGATGACTTCAGTTGTGCTACAACACCAGCAGTGATGGTCAAATTAAAATTTAGCACCATGAGAAAAGTAGTATTGATTGGAAGGTGTAAACAGGCAGTAACACTGATAATAATCAGGTATTTTTAAAGTGATTATTATCTTTAATTGGGAAAAAAAATTGGTATAAATATCAAAGAAAAAGCAGAACTGCTGGAGTACATGTATGGCTTGACCATACCTGATTCAAAATCTATTCCTAGGTCCAGATGTGAATAAATAGAGATATAAAATTTCACTGTATAAATTAGGAGGAAAAATAAGGAGAATATTATTTTTTATATATGAGTACTAGCTAAGAAACGTTAAGCTTGGATGCAGCAAAGAAAGTTTGAGTTTGGATACAAAAAGTCATGGCCACATTTATCAGTTATTATAGTAGGAAAATCTGTGGGATTTATTATTTGATTACGGATCATCTGGGTGCATTTATCAAAGAGAAATCACTGCAAAATATTTTATAAATTCTTCTTTTGAAGAGCATTGAGTAGGGAATCCCTCACTGTAATTTACCAGGGCATTTGGTGAAATTACTTTATATATACAATGAAAACATTCCAAATATTATTCTAATTCAACCTAAAAATACAAAGGACAAATCAGTGAGATCGGTAAGTTATAAATTGTGAGGCAGCACTGGATCCCAGAGACAGAGGGCAAATATGAACAAGACTTTGGGAATTAGGGGTCTAAATGCAGGTGCATGAGAGATTCCCTGATTTCTGTTATAAACTGTTTGAAAGAAGAAATGTATTTTAAGGCAAAGAAATACAGTGAGGAGGAAACAAATCCCAGGCAGGGTGGTCAACACAAAGGGCAGGACAGTAAAAACAACCTACCAGAGAGGAGGTTACATCCCACTTTATTGATGATTAATGTTGAAAAAGTTGATGTTTTAGTTGAGAGAAGCCTGGAAAAGTTCAGGTGACAGGGCAAAAAGGAACCTAAATATGAATGTCTGCAAAACTTCTCTGGAAATGTAAAAAGACAAAACTTCCTGTGAATTTAATGAGCAATTTTATTTTCTGCCATAATGGGTTTTTTAACTCATGATCAGAAAATAACTCTTCTTTTTGAAATATAGCATCCATCTAAAACAAGGAAATGTTTGAAGGATGTGATTCAAAACCAGGGATTTTTTTATTCTTTAAACTTGAAAACTCATTCTCTGAGTGATGGTTGTTGCATTACTGTATAAGTAACAAAACTAATTCAGAAAAGAAAAATAGATCTGATCTGAGTATAGATTTTTGCCTATCATTAATCTTTATTTAGTTTATTAATATATTTTTACAGAAATAAACATCATTGCACTTCTGAGAAATACTGTTTATGTTATTGTGGAAAGGGAGTTAAAAGTAATAAATCAATAGAAGATAAACCAAAGTAAAAAAAGAAAAATTCTCCTTGAAGTGAAGGCAAAACATGGTAGCACCAACCTTCTTTACCCTTTGACATCTTCTATGAGTTGAAGTCACTAATCATTACACACACGTAACAAAAGGGAGAGATGTGGTTCAAATCCCAATTTGAAGCCAATCATTTACAGACTTATTCAGGGCCACTTTCTTGGTCAATCCAAACACAAAGGGAGGGTTACTATTGATTTGCCATTCATTGTTCTCAGATTAACTTCCTCTGTCTTTCCTTGCACAGTCCCATTCCTGTGAAGTTTGCTTTTTTTTAATAACTGGGGTTTTTTCCCCATGCTAGAGAACAAAAAAGAAAATTCATCTGAGCCATTTCTGTGTTGAGGAACAGAAATACAACCCTGAATAGATTTTTCCCCACTGTTGAACCATTTATTGAAAAACTTTGATACATAAACAGAGAACCAAAGAAAAAGGAAAAAAAGGAAAGCTTGTGATTAATCTTAAAGTAATAATCTTCTGAGTTTACAGGTCTTTTCTATTTAACATTTGAGCAGGGACACTCCAAACTGCTTTTTTGTAACTTCTCTACATTTTGATATTTATTTTCCATAGCTGTCACCATTTTTTCCACTAATTCTACTACATCCTTACATTTGTTAATGCTTGTGTCCATGGAAATGACTGTAAAATATTAGATAAAAAATGGTTTTCTCCTAACAAAATAAGATTATATTTTTTCTTAAAAGAATATTGTCTCTCAGTCAATTTCATTTACTTATCTTAATGACTCCAGAATGTTCTAAAGTCTCAGGCACCATTTCACATTGCAAAAGCAATTTGTGTTCCTAGGAGACCATCCTGAAGGAACACGAGGAATGGAAAACAACCAACTTAAACATTAATTCAGTTCCCTCAAAATCCAGTCTTGAAATTCCAGATATTTTTCTCCATCCCTTCATTAGCAAACAGAGAGTTCAGACAGCAGTTGAGTAGGCAGCTTTTGCCTATAGACATTTTACAGCTTTAAATGTTCATGTTGCTAAAAGCTCCTTAAATAAATTAATGTATTAATTAATTGATTAATGGGATGTTCAAGCTAGATTTCAATACCCAAGAAATTTAAGAACCTTTTCATCCACTTCCACTTGAAATGCTTTAAAATCTGGGACTTGTCAGCTTTGTCCCCAGTCATTTTACTGAAGCTCTTTATCTAAATCTTCCTATTAATATTTCTGCAGGGTTGTTTTCTGTCATCCCAAATGCATTTTCTCTCCGTAGCCATCACCTTTTTCAGCATTCCTGGGACAGATCTTAAGCACTGAGGATGTACCACTGTGAAGGTTTTGCTCACGTTTTCACTGGAAGTTGTGCTCAACATCAAAAAGAAATAAAATATAGCTAATTACCAAGGAAGAGTTGTAGGTACTTTGCTTGTAAATTGCTTGTAAAATGCTTTTCAGGGCTCCTGGTTCTAGGTGAGGACATGAGCCTTAGAACTTTTGAAATCATAATTATACTAGAATAATTCAGAGGAATTCTGAACATAACTTCTGTTTGATAAGACACTTTTATTTTGGATTTGAAGTGCTTTTTGTGAAGATTGGTACTAAAAATATACAAGCAATATCTCCTACCCTTTCATTTTATTTTGTAATTATTTTTGGAGCAACAACAAATAACAGGGATTTTTTTTCTCTCACAAAAAAATCATTGCATCAATCATGGTGTAGAAATTCCTACAAGGTGTGACACCTGTGAGAAGGATGGGAAATGCAGCAGCAGCTGTGCACAAACCCCCAAAGCCTGTAGAAATTATGCTCTCTTACATAAATCTATGAGTACACAAACACCATTTTTTTTCTCAGAAAAAAGCATTTCTGTGTTTCTGCACTTGCTATACACCTGAGTTTCAGAGTAGCAGTGGAAGAGAAGAAATAAATCATCACAACAACCTTTTGCTGAGACAATTAGCAGGCTGGGCATGACTCATTGAATAGTGTGAGATAATTAATTTTTATTAGAGGCAGGGGAATTCATACAAAATAACATTGCAGCTGAATGGATGGACTCAGGGTGTTTCTATGACTCCTAGAAAAGTTCTAGGGTATGCAATGTTTTTTAAATACTTTTTTTTATGTGTATAAGGAGAAGCACAGTCAGAGGGAAGAACGTAGTTGTAAAATCATGGAATGGTCTGGGTTGAAATGAACCTCTTTGATCATCCCCTTCCAGCCTCCTGTGGTGGGCAGGGACAATTTTCCCTGGATCAGATTGCTCAGAGCTCCATCCAACCTGTCCTTGAACCCTTCCAGGAGTCCAAGGTGTTCCTTTATTTTAAACATATCCAAACATGTATATGTATATGTATATATATACACCAAAAAGCATTAACAGATGCACATGGAATGAGGCATCACAGGGCTTATGGCCTCACTGACCCCCAGGCAGAAATCCCCCGAGTTTTTTGGAGCTATGGGATTTCACTCCAGCAATAGAATTCTTCCAAATTGCATTCTTGGGCTTTGCCTCGTTACTGAACACTGTGAAACTGCAACAGCAAAGATGGAACACCAAAAACCACCTTTTGCTCTGACATCAGAGAGGCAGAGATTTTGTTCAGATGTGTCACAAATAAAAACTCAAATTCCATCCCCTCCCAGGTGTCAGAAATGGTTCTGGAAGAGCTCACAAAATGTCTTGGAGCCTTCCCACACTTTCCAAGCTGGGCTGGCCTTGGTAAAATACAAAGCATTTTAGCAGAACTTAAAATTCTTTTAGTTTGAAGCAGACTCCTATAATGTTACCTACTTGTTCGAAATATATGTTTTCAGTCTTATCATCAAGTCCTGTACCCAAATATTTTTGTATTTCTACCAGGGAAAATGTGATTGTCCTAGTAATTATAGCATGCAACCTTTAAAATTTACGTATTTTTACAACTTTTATAATCATTTAAAAGGGCATTTTCTTCAAGCCAAAGCAGAGTCAAATCTTACCGTGTAAATATTCTGGGATAGACCTTTATGCTCCAAGGGTTGATTGTTTTTTTTAAACATAGTTACTTTAATATTAAAAATAATAATAATAATGCTCTTTGGGATATGTCCCCCTCAATCCCACCCACACATCCAGCAGAAGCTCCAAACAAATTAGATTCACATTAAAAAAAAAAAAAAGACTTTAAAAGCCCTACTGCAATCTAACACAGTTATAGAATAATTTATGGGAAAGGGAGTAGTTACCAGCTCTTATGCATTTGAGTAGCTAATTACTAGTTATCTGTAACATTGGGAAACACTTTTTCTGTTTGAAATTATTTAACTTTATGAAGTTATGTTCTTAAATAACATCAAAAGTGGAACTTGTCCATTTTTTCTCTTCAGCATTTAATATCTGCATCTCTGTGCAGTGGTCAGAGCTACAGATAAGACTTTCCTGTAGGGAATTAATGCAGTTTCACTAACAGACATTTATCTGTACCATATGTTAGACAAATAGTAAAATACTGCTGTATTTCCATTTCTTTCCCAAGGGTAGCCATTTTAAAGATTTATTTTCCACCACCTACTTCTTTTATTGTGCTTATGCTAAAAAACCTTCTTCTTCTGTGTTCAACCCAATCAATGTCAACACACCTATACCATAAGATCTCAAAAACTGTCTAGGATGGACAGAATATTTATTATATCTTAGTTGAGATAATAGAAAACCTTGAATATTCAAATGTTACTATCAAGCCTTAATTATTTAGAGGGAGAAGTTAGGAAAAGTACCTCTCTACTTCCATCTAAATATTCCCCCTTGAAGAACACAAAGGATTCTGAAAGCTTTATAAATAATAACAAAGGAAATGGAATATAAAGGGGTCGTGCATGGTTTCCACACAGTAATTGCTACAGCTAATTAATCAAATCACATTAGTAGAGTAGTTGCTTATTTCCTCCTAAAGCTGTAGTGAGTGTTCCCCTGGCTCCGTAAGTGCATTTGGCATGGCACTCAGCAGCCAGGGGACATTGCTCTTGTGTCACAGTTCATCCCTTGTTTGATGCTGTGCTGGGCTGCTGGAGCCCTGGGCACTGAGAATTTCAGACTTTTTGTTCTGGCAGGCACTGACCCCCAAGCAAACACTGCATTTGACCTGAGGCCGTGGAAAAGGCTCCCAAAATTGAGTGATAGAACTGGGATTATGGGTGTGGAGTTTGAATGTGTGTGATATCACAGGGTGCAAAACTTAGAGTTTAAGGTTTTAGAATACAGTAATATACATATAAGGCAAGATGGAGGTGTTAGGGCATAGGCTGAGTCCTTCTTTTTAAACTTCTTCTTCATGGCTCTGAGTGGTATTTTATAATTATATGGAAAATTCTTCATTGTAGGCCACAGGTGGTTGGTTATTGGGTTTAAAGTAAAAATAATTTAGATGTCATTCCTTAATTGGACAGTTTATTTTTAAAAGGCCTTGTAGAGAAAGAGATAGGGGCCATTTTTAATTTGTTAGCTAGAGGTGCTGTAGAACTCATGCCTTGTGAGAATGTAATATAGATAAAAATTAATAAACATCTGAGTCTGAACACAAAATACTGTCTCGAGCATTTAATCCCAGCTCTGGCAAAAAGAAGACAAAAATGCAACAGTGGGTGAAGCTGCCTTGTCACACAGCTGCTCTGAATTCCCTCACTGAGACACAGGGAAACATCCCCCAGAAAAGCTGGCAGGGAAGGCTAAAGCCACAGAGATCCCTGACAATTCCTGTCACAGGCAAAACAGCCTCACAGACAATTCATTTATTACTAATTAAAGAAGATTTAAGTGGTGAGAAACAGAGGCAAACCCAAAAATAACTCCCCTCCACCTCCTTTTCCCAGGCTCTATCTCAGTCCTTCATGCCCAGCTCCTCAAGTGCCTCCAGGGCATTGGCTCAGAGGGGCTTTGCTCTCTCCAGGGCAGCTGCTGCTCCCTCCTGTGCCTTCCCCGGCCCCAGCACAGCTCCTTCTGTGTGCTGTAGGATTATTCTGCTCTGGTCTGGGCTCTCCAGGGGCTGCAACTCCTCCAGGACACATCCACCTCCCTGGGATGCAGTGTGGGTGTCTGTCCACTGACTCTTTCCACAGGCAGCAGGTAAACCTTGTGCCACCACAATCCCCTGCCCAGGCTGCAGGAATGTCCACTCCAGCACTGGGAGCATTCCCTCCTGCACCTTATTCCCACCTCAGTGCCCATAAGATTCTTTATGTCCATGCTTTTCAAGTGCTTTTTCACTTTTCTTAGGTGCATTTTCCCAGAGACATCACTGCCTTTGTTTGCTGTCCCAGCTGTGACACCTCGATTTTGTCATCAGGTGGATGTCATGGATGGTGTTATTTCTCCTGACAATACTGGGGGGGGTTAAATATTTTGAGGGAGCTTAAAATTCATCTGGTCCATCAGATCCAATCATCTGGAGCTTAGAGCTTGAAGGCTATAACTTGTGGTTTAAAAAGGAAAAAAATATCTTTCATTCTTGTGTAATTGTAGTGATTTGAGTCTGTGTTGGTGCTGGTCTTTCCTGCTGTACATTTGATTAACAGGAAGAAGCAGGGTTTATTTTATAAGTGGTACTTCATGATTTTATCAATTCACATCTTTTCAATTTCAAAAGGGCTTGAAAGCAGCATTGTATTGTAGTGTTTTATTAAATTGTAGTCCCTTAGCAATGCTTTTACATGAATGCTGATTTCACCTAATAGCTAAAGGCAGGACTGGTAGCCAGGAATCAGCACTGAATAGATTCAGGTGTGGGAAAGATTTGTTAGACAATTTCTCACCTGAGGAGGGGCCTGGGCTGCCAGATAACATCACAGTTGAAGCGTTTGCTTATCTGCTTTTAGGAGAGAATATAGTTTGTTGGGACCAAAATGACTGGCTTTTTATTCTTACCATTGGCTGTTTCAGTAATAATGCTGTTTTCCACGAAACATTTGCCTTGTTATTCTCCTCCCTCCTCACAAAATTTCTCAGCAGTGTCCTTAATTGCCTCCTGACTTTACTGGTATGGCCCTTCACACACTCCTATAGACAGCATGGCTCATGGATCTTAATGAGACTAAGTTCATTAAATTAATCCTAGCAATTAACAAACTTGCTGCTTACTTCTCAGTTGTCTAATTTGTGACACTCTTGGCAATTGCTTTCCAGTGGAAGCAGAATTGCATCCAAAAAACCCATAAAAATGAAAACTAAATTCATCTTCATTAGAATTATAGTATTGAAATTAAAGCCTTTTGCTGATGCCTATTGACTTAGAAATGTGGTTTTGGTTTTTTTCCCCAAGGAGAAGAAGTCAATAAGGAGAGAGTTCACTACAGGAGCTTCTCTTCCTATACACCTGTGCCTGGAATAGGTTTTGGACATACTACAATTCCCTGGGTCCTTCTGATCCATTAGAACACACCTTTGGGCTCTATAGGAAGACCAGGTGGTCAGGTTGGGAGGCAACCCATAACTCCATCAGCAACATGATCACTGCTGAGGGCAGCAGTAAATCTCAACCCTGTCACATCTGGAGCTTAGACTAAACTTGTCTTGTAGAGAAAGCACCTCTCTCCTCAAAGTAAATGCTGGAAAAACACCTGGAAAAAAAAATCACCGCTTTCTTTCTCCTCTCACACCATACATGTAATGTTGCAGTGGTGGGACTGGCTGTGGCTAAAGCCAATTTCTTGCTGCTAAACTGCAACTCCTGAAGTATCCAAATGTCTGTTCTGTGGGCTCTGGACCCCACCTGCAATCACCTGAGGTGCCCTGACCAGCTGCCTCTGAAAGCCTGGGACTGTGCAGCAGTGATAAATCTATGGAAGAGGAAAGCAGTGGGAACTAGGAGTGCACTGCTGGAGGAGTTGATGATGCTGAGACAGTTGATGATGCCCTGTCCAGGGCACCAGGCAGGATGAGCAGTTGTGATGGTTGCACTTTGTATGGACAAAACCCCCCAAAACAACCCACTATATTGTTAAGTGAAATTCAGTTTAAAATAACTTCTCCAAAGTTTAGCTTGCCAAGTGTGAAGTGTTTTTGTCTGATGTCCTGCTCCCAAAATGAAATATAGCTTTAACTGCAGAATAAGCAAGGCTAAGGAGATTTGTCTGATTACACAGTGGCAGAGAAGTTAGGGTGAGATCTACTTCTGCAGATGTGAATTTAGTTTTAATTTTCCCATTGGATGAGTGATTAACCATTTTGACTGTCCTAGTATTATTACAATTAGTATTTGTCCATAGGAGAGATTCACTGTGCTTTTAAGCAGGTAGTCTAAATCTCCTGACCTAAAATCTTTAGCAGTGGCCATATCTGCCTGGATTTTCAGCTTTATGAGTTTGCAAATCAGCAGTCTGCATGTGAAAGGAGAGAGTGGTTTTCTTTCCTGAACCTGATTTAATTCAGCTTTCCCAAGGGGATTCTGCTAATGATGATGTAATTCAAACCAGGATGCCTGGCTCTAAGGCAGGCTGTTTTTCTGTTTAGAAACCAACAGGAGGGAATGCTCTAAGGCAGAGAGAGGCTGAAAGCAGCATAGATCAAACTAAAAAGAGAAAAATTCTAGAAGGAAATGTTTCTTCCTAAGATCACTGAGAAATTATATTTAATCACAGAATCATTTGGGTTGAAGAGACCTCCAAGGTCATCCAGTCCAAGCTGTGCCTGATCCCCACCTTGTCCTCAGCCCAGAGCACTCAGTGCCACCTCCAGCCCTTCCTGGGACACCTCCAGGGATTTAAAAAAATAAAATAAAATAAAATATCTGAAACATGTAACCAACTGCCTCTTTTTTCCCTTGGTTTGTAAAGTTTGTGAAGCCCCACAGCCTGACTTGTTTGCGCTGCCTGGAACTGCTGGTCTGTCAGAGCTCCAAATGTGGCTCAGACTGTTGTATTATGAGATCTTCTGCTTCCATCTGGTTTTTATGGCTTTTGATTTCACTAGTTGAGAGGCATCACACCTTTGCAATTTCCTTGATTAGCAGCAGTTAGAAGGCTCTGAATGTGTGTCTATTTGTAATCTTCTATGATTGACTTCAGGCAAAATGTTTATTTTTAGTGTGTGAGAAACTGAGATCAAAATTATTCTTCCATTGTTTGCACTCATCCAGGTGCTTTCCTTCATTTAAAATAATGAAGTGTTTCAAAAAAAGAACTCAAACCCTTTGTGTGTGAACATATGCTGCATTTCTGATTTCCTACTTTAGAAAAATCTAGAAAGAATCCTCACATTTAAAGACTTTGAAACCCTTGTTGAAATTTTGCAGCTAAGATTTACCTCAGTGGTTTTGAGGCATTAAACTTTGCACATTTGCAATTTCTAAGATTCACAAATTTATTTTTTCTTTTTGAATTTATAAGTGCTGAAGAAAAATGGTAAATACAGTGGTAAATGTAAGGGGAATTGAGAAAGCAACAGTAGTGGAAGCATTTTAGACCCAAATTCAGTTATTTCAGTAGCAGAAAATTAATAAAAGTTTGTGCAAGTTTTCTAGGCTACTTTGCAATGAAGAGTTGGAATTTAAATGGTGTGTATCTACTTGGTATAAACTCTGTCTGTGAATCACAACTCAAATCTTTATATGCAAAGTAAAGAAATCACTGCAGGAATGAAAAAAAACTTAGTACTTAATGGCACTTGGTGAAATGTGGTGTCAGTTTTGAGTGATATTGGTAAACAAACGAAAAATGTTTGGGGAGCAAATAGAAGAAAATAAAATTGCAAATAAAAGAAATTGTAGTATCCTTGGAAAACTATGGAGTACCTACTGCAGGTGGATAAATGCCTTTTTAAGGGGGTGGCTGGATGGAGTGGGAAGTGCACTCTCTGTGCTCCCTTCCCTGGAGAACCTGGTGTGCAGTCCAGGGGTGGAATCAGCTCTGCACAATGGCAAAGCAAATCCATCCTAACAACAGCACAGACAAGGGAAGGTATGAGCTGGAAATACTTTTAATTAGAATGCAAGAATTAATTTGCCAGTAGAGGGGCCTGTGGAATTTTGCTGTGATCACTGTGCAAGAAGGAAAGAACTGCCGAGGGAGGCTCCTGTTTAAGAAAGCAGAGCAATGTTGTATCTGCTCTGAAAAATGAAGTGTCTGTGTTTCCTTTTACCCTATTTTTGTGGCTATTATGTTTTGATAGAACTGATTTCTTAATAACTGATGAAAAAACTGTGATAACTGTTAAATAGAAGAGTGAAATTAGCATCAGCCTTTTAATCTGAATGAGTTGTTTAAGACTAAGTCATTAAAATCATAGTTGGTAAAAGTCATTTATTCTGTAATGAATTCTGTAATCAATAACAATAAGAGATTTTGTGAAGTCATTCTTTGCCTGAGTAAAACGTGTTTAAATCCACTTTTAAAAATTATTATTTAAGATCTATTTATTGCTATTCATGTTCTTTATCCTTGCACAAAGTCCCTAGTTTGTGCAAGCTCACAAACAAGAATCTAGCCCTCAGTTAAATAGCAGATTTAGTAGTAAAGGGAATAAAACTTGTAACTCCAGATCACCTTTCCTGTAATAATTTACTCATAATTCTGAACTATTTATTTTAAAAAATAAACAACAAAAGATCCAAGACACACTACTTCTTATATTGTAATTCATTTGCCTGCTATGAAGAAGAAATATATGAATTGTATTTTCAAGATGAAAGGATTACTTACTGAAATAATTGGGCATATTACTCTCAATTTAAAATAAGTACGTGTTCAATAAGCCTGAAATGCAACAGGCTCTTGTTATAGAGAATATGGAACAGAGCCAGGAATTTCCTGAGGGCTGTGCTGGAATATGATTGGCTAATGATGATCAGTATTGATCTAAAAGCCTAAAACATCTTTATATATATATTTTTAATGACATGAAGGCTATTTTGATACTGAATAGAAGGAAGAATTGAGACTGTACATGCGATAGGGTGTTTTCTCAGCAAATTAGCAGATAGTTTTGAGTTCTCTATTTAGCAGCGTTGTACATATCCTGGAAGCTCTTTCAGATGTGAAGAAAAGAATTCAGCAAAGTCTCTTTTCTGTTATGTGTTTGTCCCACAAGACCTTTGGCTTCTTGTGAAATGAGAGGTGCAGGTAATGCACAGAGCTGCAGGTAATGCACAGAGCTGCATGCTGAACTAAGATAATTGTCCCTGCCATGCTTGATACTTGTCTGCCAGTATCAAATACAAAAAAACCCACTTGATGTAGATGGAGTAGTTCACTTCAGACTAAACTGAGCTGATTTAGGGTTTGCTTGGTGTAGGTCAATAGCAGAGACACAGCTGTGGTGGCTGAGTGGTGAGAAGCAGCTCATCCATTCTCCTGGAGCACTTTTCACTGCAGTATTATCTGGCACTTGTTGAATTGCATGTTCCACAGACCTTGGCTTATCTGAGTCATTGATTTAATGGCCAAAAAAGAAAAACACGTGTTGTTTTTTTGTGGTAAACTTCTGATGGCAGTTTGTGTGCTGCAGTGGTGAAAGAGGTGATGAGAAACAGAGAACCAAAAAGGAACCATTGCTGGACCCATTCATTTGGTGTAGAGCTCACAGAATCACAGAATGGCTCAGTTTGGAAGAGGGCTTAGAGCTCATCCAGCCCCACCCCAGCCATGGGCAGGGACACCTCCCACTGTCCCAGGCTGCTCCAAGCCCCAGTGTCCAACCTGGCCCTTGGGCACTGCCAGGGATCCAGGGGCAGCCACAGCTGCTCTGGGCACCCTGTGCCAGGGCCTGCCCACCCTGC
>JBBMKD010000025.1:3473141-3491292 GCA_037834095.1 Argya squamiceps
CAGGTTGGACACTGGGGCTTGGAGCAGCCTGGGACAGTGGGAGGTGTCCCTGCCCATGGCTGGGGTGGGGCTGGATGGGCTTTAAGGTCCCTTCCAACCCAACCATTCCATGGTTTTATGACACACCTGGATGCAGTGCACACTTTTAATAATGGTGAAATGGTTTGTGGGTGACATTGTTCTTACTTCAAGGAGGAAAGGTGCAGAAACACCTTTGAGCCCTACAGCCTCTCCTGAAGTGAATGAAGCCTGTGAATGCAATTTGCAAACAAGTGAATTCCCTGCTTTGCCAAAAGTTGAGCTCTAAGCAAAGCATTGTGTATTTACTCTCAAGTAAAACCAACGCTTTCATCTGGAATGTTGAGCCTATTTTAGTTGCTCTGGCTGTACAAACTCTGTAAGCTGTTTTTAAGTCTGCATAGGGAAAAGGTAGGAAGAATGCACCACAGTTTTGATGAAATCAAATTAAAAATTCATGGAAGTAAAACACAGTTCTGCCTGATCCAGTAAGAGACAAGTTTGGGAAATAAAAAAGCATTAGGAGATGCAGGAGCCTCTGGTGCATTATTTTATTTAATTTTAAATGTAACTTGTCTATTTTGTGATGATATTATCACTTGCCTCTTGAATACAGTAATTCTCAGAGGAATAATCTTCCCTCCTACGCTGCTGATGTAGGAATGTGCTGTATTTGATGATCAACAAGAGTATATTCCATAAAGGGCTCTAAGCCAGTTGTGCTTGGAGGAAAGGCAGCTTGTATCAGTAGCAAATCAATACTTTCTTTTTGTATTTGTGGAACATACATATTTGTGCTAGGTAAATAGAGCACTGCCTAGCTCTGTTTAGTTTGCTTACCTGCACAAATTCCAGAGACTACATCTGCATTTTTGTCATTATCATCTCACAAGTCTATTCACAACAGACAGCTACAATACCAAGGTGGGGTGTTTTAACATTCACTTTTGTATGTTGGAAGAAGACTTGGCCTGGAAAAGAACTGAGAACTAATAGCAAACCTTTGTTAAATTAGCTGCTGCAGTTGGAATTAGCAAGGAAAGTTAAATATCCCTCACAGGAAGAATTTAGCTTTTTCAGTGGGATACCTCATGGATGTCTGCTTTAAGCCAGAACAAGGCAGGAACGCTATGAGACTAATTTGCAGCAGAGGAACTCAATTAAAATGAGAATAAATACAACAGTATGAAAATGGAATGGTGTGATGAACAAGTGCAAATTGTATCTCCAGTTTCATGCATTTTGATAATTACAGTTTCTTGACAAAGTCTCTGTACTTCCAGCAGTGTGTCAGGCAATTTACAGCAGGAGAGAAGGTCAAGTTCACTGAAAGTCCAAGCGTGGTCTCACATCATTCCAGCAGAAATAAATCAAGTTCCCAATAAGTTTGGGGCTGCCTAAACACATACTGAAATTTGCAAATGAGAACTGCACATTAGATGGGCAATATTTTGGGAACTGGGCACCTTGGCATGAGTTTTGCAAGCAGCAGATGCCCTGAGCAGGGAGTTGGAGGGGCAGGAATGTGACCAGGAGTGCTGGGCATGGAGGCCTGCAGAGCACAGCTCAATCCCAGTTCAGGGCCCCTGGGCTGCAGGGAGGAGAGGGGAGGCTTTGGTCACCCAGCACAGGGGTTATGTGTCTGGTTATTTGCTCTGTCCATGCTCAGCAGTGTCAACATTCTCACAGAACACACCGAGGATCCAGGTCTTCTCTCCTGGAGTGGCTGTTTAAGCAACAGGACACTTCCAAACCTTTGATTGAACAAGTGACCACCACTCCAAAGAGCCATCAGTGGGGGAGAGGGGATGCATTACTGCTGCCACTGCAGGAGGGCACAGAAGGAGGGTGCTGTGGCCTTCTATGAGTGCAGATTTTTCAGTTGCTTAAGTTCTGTGTCCCACTTTAAATATTAATGATCTCCATGCAAATACTTGATATGGCTGTAATTCCTAGGATGCAAATGGTAGCCTAAAGGAATAGATTTTATAAAATACTGGGAAATTGCTCTGCATTATGTTCAGAGGAGCATTATGTAATGGAAGTAGTCCTTTAAAAATTGTGCTTTCCTCTCAAGATGGAGAAATGTTGGGAAACCTTTATTGTCTAAAGTGTTTAGTGCCTGAGAATTCCATAGAAGATCCATTCTGGATCTTGTAATAAATATTGTCCTAGTCCGCCATAGGAATGTGGCAACTTGAGCTCTAGTAACTGAAGAGCATTGTCTGAGTGCCGTAAGTGGATTGGATTTAAAATGGTTAGATTGTGGCTTTGTCAGGGAGAGAAAAAGGACGGCTCCTCGCTGAGATAGCTGTCGAACTGAATAGTCCTTTGGAGATAAGGCATCAATAACTTCCTCCTAATCTTAGTTGAGCTTAATCAAACACCTCACTTATCAGACTTAGCTGCTCTCAGGTAAAAGCCTCCTTATCTGGCATTCACAGGGTTTTATAGGAAGTTAGTTAACATCAAAAAAGCGCAGATTTTGAGCATGACAAAGTCACCTCTACTCCCCAGAATACAAGCAATCATACTGCTCCCAGCCAGGAAAAGCAGCTCAATCTGAAATCTTAAAAGGTTCCAGTCACAACTGGGAAATTTTTCTTTATTAATAATGATAATGGCTGGGAGTTTTGTTCTTTGGGGCTGTTGTGCTCCTGAACAGAATGGCACCAGGTTGAATGAGCAAAGAGGGTTGTAATCCTTCTTGCTTGGGAAAATAAAAAATCTACAGGACAGAGAAAAGGACATAAATTTACATTGTTGAAGGATTATTTTTATAATAATTCAGTACAGTGATAATAATAATTTAATATTAATAATAATTTTATAATAATTCAGTGTGTGATACTAGAGGGCCTCCATTGCCAAGTTAAGTTCTATATAGCAAACCAACTGTTAATTTTATTTGATGCATTTCTATCTCTGAGTTTTCACTTATTGCACATGCCAGCCCATGAATCAGAGGAGGGCTGCCTTTGTTCTGATCCTGCTAATTTTGGTTAGAACAGTGTCCTTTTTTTTGTGAGTAAATACCGTGGGAAGATGCAGAGACAGGATGTTGTTTGCTAAATGGCAAAAGAGATATGAGAGGAAAGATGAAATCCAGAAAGGGAATTGACTTGGCACTGATGTAAAGTAATAGGGGTGATATGAAAGTCTAAGGGAAATGTTTCATTTCAAAAGATAAAAAGCATTATGAAGATTTCAAAGACCTAGACTGCTACTGAGCTGTATCTGGTGAAAGAAGAGTGTGAAATATTAAGCATTTGAAATGTTTTGTTCATATGGGAATTCATTTGAAATTGTTGTTGATTTTATTATGCAGTTCATGTTAATGGATATTTGACTGTAAGGTTGATTATTAATGAAGGACAAATGAAATCTATGCTTAATGTTCTGCCATAGTATGTCACCTTGAAACTTTAATTGTAAAAATTCAGTAGGGCCAGACTTGATCAGTATTTCAATTGAGAGCCAGAAGAAGCAGTGCTGTGACAGGGCCCTGAACAGCTTCATTGCAGTTCCTGCCACCTTTAGAGACAGGGACAGAATGGCTGCAGCCTTTCATGAGAGTATATTATTTTAAGATAGAGAAGAAAGTAACCAAACCAACCCACAACCCAGTTTGGAAGGTTTTGGTTGGCCACCAATCAACAAAACCTGTGTAACACTTCCTCTAGTAAACAGTTTTTTTGCAGTCTTTCTGGATGCAATATTTATTTCAAACTATTCTGAGAATGCTGAATGGTTGTTTTGTTTCATTCCATGATCTGCAAGTACAAATTCTTCAGAATTCTAAGGCTTCTTTAGAAAATATTTTGTAATGTTACAGAAATACTCATTGGAGTGGGCCAGGACTTTGTGCATGTCCATGGGGCTGTTGAGGGTGGAGCTCTTAGATAATTTGGGGTTTTTTTTCTGATAGAAAATATTGGCTTGTCAGAAGTGTTTCACTGAATACAAAATGTTAGCTCTAGGATGGGGGTTATTTTAAGAGCTAAGGAAAAGCAGCCTTGTTTATTGGCTTTCCACAAGCCCAAGCGCAGCTGCTGTCAGTCCCCCAGCACTGGGATTGCCCCCTTGCTCCCACAGGCATTCCTGTGAAATGGGAGCCCGGGAGCCTCTGCAGTGGGATCCGTGACTGGGGGTGATGGGGACTGGGGGAGCAGAGCTGCAGAACCCCACAGCTGCTTTAGGGGCCCCACCACCAGCACAGGGGCTGTTCTGGGGGCTCTCAGGAGCCTGGCTCCAGGGAAATGAAGCCAGGTTTGCAGCTGGAATGTCACAGTGCCACGCTGTGGTGGTTTGCAACATCCATCACAGGCGGGAAACGCATGTGAGGACCCCTAAAACCACGGGACAGGGCTCTGTGCCCTGCTCATGGCTGGTGTGACAGCTCTGCACAAGGCTGGGAATTTTACCAGCATGGCTGTTTGCCTCCTGCTTTTCTTCTGCATGTCACTGAAACCAGCACTTATCTTCGGGAGGTTTTTATTTCCTTGTAAGTAACTTGCTCTCAAGTCAGCAGAGGGGGAGTATCAGGAGGAACAACATAAATCCAGTAGTCTTCAGTTTGTTCTTGTTTTCATTTTTTTTCTAAAGAAGAATAAATTTTGGTATCCAGTTGCTTTAGTCAGGCTTTAGATGTAACCTGTATATTTAATATAATCTAATATTCATTAAACAATTCTTCAGGTTGATTGTTCAAAAATATATCTGTCATTAGGGCGTCAGATGGATTCTCCTAGGTGATCCCCGTGGAACTATTCACCCTCAGAAATCCCTTTCTGATCTCATCTGTCCCTTCACTCAATGTGCTTGTGAAATTAAAAGCCTGCACAAAATCAAAGAAATAAGCAGGGAGGGAAGGACAGAGAACTCCCTTAAAGCTGCTGCTTTCCTTGTCTGTAGCCCAGACCAGGGAAGGATCAGCCTGTGCCCCTGAAACAGCACAGGGCTCAGCCTGGAGAAAGCAACGAAAATCATACTGAAGCAATTATCAATCTATTTAAACTTCTGTATCTCCAGTCTGATTTCTTCAGCTGCAAGTAGAGAACAGTGGAAAGCAAGTGCAGCCACTTGCATTGTTATCTTGTTTTTGCAACAGGATGTTGAGCACACAAATTTCAAATCTTTTGAATTATGGCAGTTTGCAGAGTTCTAAAAGGTAGAAAGTGAAAGAAACAGTCAGGAGTATACAGTGGCTAAAGCAGAGCTAGAAAGAGATTTGGAAGTTCACTCTTCTACACATGAGAAGAGATTTATTTAATGGTGTCAGGCCTCAATATTTTTTCTAGGAGTTGAGGAGAACAATTTAAATTCATTGAAATTTTAAATAAGATTTTTAATGAACAAAGCAATGTTCCTCTGTGACACGGGATAGCACTGAAACCTTTAGAATTGAGATAGATGGCCTTAGCACAGCTTAGGTAACCTGCTTATAATTCAGATTATAGAAGCCTTCTCGAGTTGTAATTACAGTGCAATGTTTCAGGCCCGGTTGTCTTTTTGCATTCCCTCCTAGCAGCAGCACATATGTGAGTTGGCATTTAACCATGTGCATTGTTCACATGGTACAACATTAATGAGGTGTTCACCTGAGGTGGAAGGAGCCCCTGCACAGCTTTCCCCCTCTCTGCTGCTGCCTGTGCCACAGCAAAGGCTCCACAGGTCATTGTGCTGGTATCTCTGGGCTTTCTTCTGCCAGATGGTTGGGTTGCAAGTGAGGTCTCATTTCTCATTCTTCTTTTATATTTCTTCCCCCTCCTTTGGTATATCTTTAATTCTGGAGAGTTTGTTAAATCTGAGTGCAGCAGGTATAATTTTCTCATTAAATCAAAGGACAAGGTCATTACATGTTAAAAGGAGGAAATAGCTAGTTCACACATGTTATCTTCACAAAAATATGAGCTGAGCGATTCTGTACTGACCTTTGAATATCATTCAAAATTAAATTCCATATGCACTCTGCTACTGTCTTGTGTTCTGCTGCTATGATATTAGAATGGCTTTTAGAAAAAATATAAATGAGAACTGTTTCTTTAGAAGTATTCAGTTGCAGTCGCTTGGCCCTGATTTTTATTTGTTTGTCCATATTTACCATTTTAATGTAACACACATGGTCGCACTGCATCGATCATGGCAATATCAGTAGTTTCTAACTGCAATAAAAAACATGGTGATCTTTTGCATGCACCACTGTCTCCAGAAAAACAGGCCTTGATATGCTTAAGAGTAACAAGTGGAAGGACTTGCATCATTAAATACTGCAGAAAAGACATTAATATAGATTTGCAGTCATAAAATGAATTGGTCTGTCTCGGTGGCAGGAAGCAATTTCTGCAGGGTGTAATTCCAAACACAAAAGAACATTGCTACAGAGGTGCTGTGAAGACACAGAGCAGCTACAGATCAGCCCCCAGAGTATACATTTACTAGAGGAATATTAGAGTGATTTGAGAATGAAGAAATGGAATTCACTCAGGAAATAGAAATGGAATAACACTCAGGGCTGCAGTGTTCACATCTGTGAATATGCTTAATTGTTTTATTGCAGCACTTTCAATGTGGTGCCTGGCAAATAGGACTCTGTAAGATGCCTCCTTATCCTGAGGCCTTAGGATGGAGGTGTTGCTGTGTGCTAGCAGGAGTGTCCTGTGTGAGCCAATAATTTATGAAAAGGCTTAGAAACTGTGTTAAGGGAGGCAGGTACTTTGTGAGGAAAGCTTTGTCTGGCTCTGCTTTCAGAACCTGGTAGAGCTGACTTGTTATAGTTCCTGTGGTGCTGGAAAACAGCAGAACATTGATAAATATTTGGGGTTCGGGTAGGGATAATGATGACTAGAAACTTTCTGTGCCTAAAAATGAAGCATTGAGGCCAGAGAGTGTGTTGGATAAGTGGATAGTATTATACTGAAGTCTCTTGACTGTGACTTGCTCTGATGGTGATGAAATTAGAGATGGGTAAGAAAGTGTTTCATCTTAATGTACATCTTAATGTAGGTTGGCTTTGGAAATTCCAAACAAAAGGTTTGTACAGGAGGAGAACTGACTTTGCCAAGGTTGAGGGCAAAATATTGAACAGCAACAGAAGTGCCATGTTCAGATGGTTCTGCTCTGTTCCAGATTAATGTCCTGACCTTTGTATTTTATTAGTCTGAGATATCTCCATATCTTTCTGGGTTTGACCAGAGACCTTTTCCAGCACAGTGCTGTAGTTGGTCTATTCACAGCCTTTTGTCTATTGTGGCTAAAAATAGTTGAGTTGAGCTAGTCAGGAATCTGGCTGTTTCAAATACAGACAGGGTGACTTACCAAACTGGAGGGAGCACAGTGAAATGGTTTCAGTTTGAAGTTGAGTTCATCCCTTTGCTTTAAGATAAGAAATTCCTGAACTGAGAAGGCAGATACAACTTCCACTTTAAGAAAGGACACAAGGAAAAGGTCAAAACAATTTAGAAGAGATTTGTCTCTTCAAATAAGGCAAGTAGTTATGTTGTTTTAAAAAAGGAAATGAAATCTTCATTGTGGAGGACTTATTCATGTAAAACAGATTAAAATATGCATTCATAATATGTAAATATAGAGTCAATTAATAGGAAGCTTTTATACAGTATAAGTGATTGTAACCTGCCATTGTCCTCTGGGACGACTTTGAAACTGAGATGCTTCTTCTCTATAGTCCCGGTTAACAAAAATCAATAAACAGTAAACATAAAGCAGTCTGTTGCCAAGTGAGCAGTGTCTGAATAAGACAGTTTAATTTTCAACAGATGAGCAGAATTCACCAGGAGCAGATAGGCTCAGGAGCCCGGTGTGCATTCCAGGACCAATTCCAGTAGGCAACAAAAAGAGTAAAATTCAGAAAGAGAATTAAAATCTGTGGGTTTGGGCTGACTCCTGTCTGGTTTCCCTCAGATTTCATCGCTTACACCCCTGTGAAGTCAAGATAAAGAGGGCATAAAAACACTGAAGCATTTATTTCCCACTTCCAGTTTGATCTTTTCTTTGATCCTTGAAAGATTCCGTCAAAGCAGGACAGCTGGAATCTGTCAGGAGGGCTGTTGGTGGAGGAGGTCGTGGTGTGTCAATTTAGCAAAGGTGACATCTCTCCCCTGCAAAAGATGGTTCTGCTCACAGCCTGGGAAAGAGGTGCCAAGGGAAGAGGCCAAACTCATTGCAGCTCTCACTGTTGCCACAAGTCTCTGTAAGCCTGGTGCTGTCAGGAATGCTCAAGGCACAGTAAAGAGATTACATTATTTATACTTCAAATTATACAAGGGGATGTCTGAATATTTTTCCCTTGAACAGGTGCGGTAGTTGATAATTCAATGATGCCATGTGATACAGTGTTTTAAGTGGCCATGCTCTGCTCTCCGTTCTAAAATTTAGCTTTTTGGAAGTCATAGAATCATAGAATATCCTCAGTTTCGAGGGACCCCCAGGGATCATTGACCCAGCCCCTGTCCTGCCCAGACCTCCCAACAATCCCCCTGTTCCCCCCTGGCAGTGCTGTCCAAAGGCTCCTGGAGCTCTGACAGCCTCGGGGCCGTGCCCATTCCCTGGGGAGCCTGGGCAGTGCCAGCACGCTCTGGAGGAAGAAGAACCTTTAACCTCTGCAGCCTGAGCCTGCCCTGGCCCAGCTCCAGCTGTTCACTCTGGTCCTGTTTCCATTGACAGGATCCAAGGGAGCAGCACAAAGCTGAGTCTTCCTATATGAAGTCTCCTTATTGGAAAACAGGTAAGAATTAAATACTAAATAATTTGTGATAAAAGGCATGAGATATTGTTCTGTGATCAACTTTCTCACCTGATTATATTTTTGTAAAGATAGTGACCGATAACAACTTGCCTGGTATTTTGGTAACAATGCCTACTCTTCAGCTAATAAACACTGTCTACCAAATGTTCTGAGTTTTTTTGGTTTGTTTTAGGGATATTTTTGGGGTTTTGTCTCATGTAAGCTTTTTAAAATCATGATTTCCAACAGTTTTGGTCATAAGAAACAATAGACAACATGCAGAAGGTATTTGGGTATTTGTAGAAGGTAGGAAGGTATTTGGCCATTTTTACTGCTTGTGTACAATGTTCTGTTCATCTCTCTGACTTTCACTTGGCACATGATCCTTGGAGTATTCATCACTGCATCTTTAATTGCAATAATCCAAGTTGCAAATAGCTGCATGTTTCTGGTGGTGCAGAGGTTGGCTCAACGAAGTACAAAACTCTTAATTTTAGAGTAGATTGTGGAGGGTTTTGCACATTTGGTGTGTTCAGCTTTTGAAAGCAGTTTCTGCTGAAACTCTCTCTACTTAAAATTCAAGCACTCTGCAACTGAGGAACTCCAAAAAGAGGTAATGAACCATAAATTATTGCCGTTAGATATTTAATACTCAATCAGTATGTGCTCTCTCATGCATATCCCACTGGCATTGCATTTATTCTGACAGTGTGGTACTGGTTCAATTACTTTGCTCATTTACAATAAAAGATTAATGAAAAGAGGTATATTTTAGTTCACAGAGATTAATTGCATCCCTTACTTTCCCTACTCTAGAAATATTCAACCCATAATCCTGATAGCTTTTTCGTCAACAAGTACATGGAAAATTAATAGACTTCCTTCTGCTGGAATCCTCAGTAGGCTTGCAGATACAAACATCCAGGGAAAAGCTGACTGAAAGTTGGCTTTCTGGTATGGAGGAATTAATTTACCTCCTCTCCCTCATTCTTTCTCTTTCCTTTGCTCTTTAATCCATTCTGATGACACTTTGAATTAGCCAGAAGAAAAACAGGTTTGTGCAGTCAGTGTCGAAACCAGCACATCCTTTGTCTTCTGTCATCCAACAAAACTTGTGGTGTCTTTCACTTCTGATGTGTGACCAAAGAACATTGTGGGGGGGATGGACATCCCAAGAACTTACTAGGCTGTTAATGCCTTATAAAATTTAACAGCTTTTATATTTGCAGAGTACCTGCCAAGGTAACTAGGAAAACTTATTTTTAATCTTGCTATGAATGTAGTAGGTATTTGTTTAAAAAAAAGGTGTGCTGTTCACATGTAGGAAGAGAAAAATATTTTTCTTTATTTTAGAGGGCTTCTGTTTACATTAAGAAAAAAGTGAATCTAAGAAAAGAAAATAACTACAATATCACAAGAAAACACACCAGTGGCTATCATTTATAACAATACAAATTGAGGTTTACCTGCAAGCTGCAGGACCTTAAGGTAGATCTTCAGCACTACAATTATAGCAGGGCAGATTTTATAAAGGATTGCTTTGCATTCAGCTTTGATAAACACTCAGAAGTTCAGAAAGTATCACAAATTTCTAAACCTGTTAAAATTACAAAATTAAAAGGGAAATCTGATTAAAAGAATCATTCTTGCAATATTATGACAGTCGTGGGTCTGTCCATTACTGGAAACTATTAGTGGGGGAGGAAAGGGATAAAATATTTAAGTATTTTAGACCTTCGACATTGGTATAAAAATAGATGTACACTTTGAATATGTATCTAGCACATGCACATGTTTGCCTCTCCATGGTCATATAGAAAAGACTCTTGGAACTACTTTTGAAAATGCTTCCTGGAAATCCTTCTCTAAAGCTAAGGTAAAATATGTAACAGCCAGCTAATATGTAACAGCCAGCTAATATGTAACAGCCAGCTAAAAGTCTACATCCAGCTCAACCTCAAAATGCAGTTTTATGCATTATGATCCTTTTTAATCTGTACTATTTTCCATCTTATTAAAGCTCAGCATTAATTCAAAGTGAGCCCTGCAGACCTAGGGAGTAGAACAGAAGCTGAACTGGTTTTTGGTGGGGTAGCACAACAGTTTGGGCTGAGGTGAATGAAGAAGCACAACTTCAGGGAGTCCACGTCCTCTGCGGTCACTGCACAGCCAGATTTGCCTCTTCTGAGGGGTGAACAAAGACATGGATAAAATATTCAGCTTTGGATTGTTCATATCTTACTAATGAGGACTTCAGAGGTCTGTGGAATCCATGAGTAGGGCCTGTGGCCCCCTCTTCAGCCTTGTCTCACTACCACTGGACAGGATAAGGAATTCTGAGTCCTGAGCTTGAAAAGGAGGGTTAATTCGCACTCTTGTGCAAGTTCTGAACTGAGCAGAGACAATATTGCTTAATCCACTGTGCTCTCATTTTATGATGCTGCTGTTCATTTTCCTCCTCTTGCTAGGCATGAGGATCTTTCTGTAAATGGTTTCACTGGGGAATAAATGTTCTTCAGCTGCTCTTCAGGATAGGCTGGGTTTATTTTTTAGTTTGTTTTAATGAGAGCTGAATAGTTTGCTGGTAGCTACATCTGGTTTAGAAAACTGCAGCAAAACACTGCTGCTGCATATGATTCTTCCTGTGTGAAAACTGTGTTTTAAATCTGAATAATTTAGCTTATTTCATGTCTGTCTATGCCTACTTTTTCTTTGAATGCCGGATGATTCTATATTTAATTTCTGATCTTTCTACTAGCAGATTTTTTAATTTAATAATACAATAATATGCTTTAGAGCTGCCTGTAATTACTTGGAAGATATGACTTCTCTTTGTGTAAGTTATATGTCTGTAATTAAAAGAAGATCTGGCACATATATCTCCAGTTAATAATACTCATGATAATAGAAAACTTGTGTCAATTTTAGTAGGAGACAACTTTTTAATTTGCTTTTATTGAATCCTGTGTAAATTGACACAAAACTATTTCCCTCCCATCGCACAGTATGTCTTAAGGAGGAAATTTGATAAAAAAAGACAGTTTTAAGTTCTGCATAGTCCTACTTTAAGCACCTTTGCAGAATGTCCCAGGGAGCTGTGCCCAGCCATTGGGTTTCTCTGCAGGAAGATAATGCAGCATCTGAAAGCAGAAGCTGCTTGAGTGTTTTTGCTCAAGTCAAAACTTGTAATGCTGAAGAATCACTTGTTGCTTAACCTTGTAGACACCAGAGCTGCACACACCGCTCAAATATTGACCTTCAACCTTTTGCACAGAGGTGGAATTTTAGATGTTTGTTATCAGTGTGTCACTCTCCACAGCCTGAGCAATGAGCCAGAGGCTGAGAGTAAGGCCAGAGCTGGTGGATTTAAATCCCCTGTGGCAGACAACAGAGCTGAGATAAGGATAGAGTTCTGAGTCCAGTGTGAAGCAGAAACTGAAGGAGGCAAAGGAGGTTGTAGATGCTTTTCTACAGCATCACTCATTTTCCTGACAAATACCATAAAATCATAGAATGGCCTGGCTTGGAAGGGACTGTATAAATCAACTTCCAATTCCTGCCATGATCAGGGACACCTCCCACTGTCCCAGGCTGCTCCACGCCCCAAGGTCCAACCTGGCCTTGGGCACTGCCAGGGATCCAGGGGCAGCCACAGCTGCTCTGAGCACCCTGTGCCAGGGCCTGCCCACCCTGCCAGGGAACAATTCCTGCCCAAGATCCCATCCAGCCCTGCCCTCTGCCACTGGCAGCCCTTGTCCTGACATTCCATCCCTTGCAAATAGCCTCTGTCCATCTTTTCCTGTAGCTCCTTCAGGTAAATCCTAGGGTGGGTTGGTTGTTGTACATGTGCTGCCTACCCTGTTAGAATCTCCAACAGATCTCAGAAGAGTTTTCAGTCAGCTCTGCTTTCTGAGGTTTTTCAGTGAAAATCCCCTAAAATCCTATGTTTGCTGCCAAACTTGTTGTATTGTGATGATTTCTCATGTACTTTGCCATGACACTGCATCTCTGAAAGCAAATCTAATCAAAAAGCTGCCATGCATGGGAGAGAAAAGAACACCTATTTCACAGGCCAGGTGAGATCTCAAGGTCTGTAAGACCCTCTATCTCCTCTTCCTTTTGACAAAGTTCAGGTGAGGTCTCTGCACTGATTCCTTTGACTCTTCTCCTCCTTTTAACCCTCTCCTTGCTTCCTTCCCACTGGACACAATCCAGCATGTCCTCTGCTCCTGTTGTTAACCACTGCTGGTCCTTTCAGTTTGTCATAAAATCATAGAATATCCTGAGTTGGAAGGGTCCCACAAGGATCATCGAGTACAACTCCTGGCCCTGCACAGGACACCTCATTATTCTTCCATCCTCACCTAATCTACAGGATTTCCACTTTTTTCCTCCTTTTCCCCCCTTGCTGCTAGAGACTCATCCTAGTGTTGTGGTTATTGGGATTTTAAATTTACTCTGTATTTGCCAGTTTTAACTTTTGGATGCCTTTTTTTTCCTCTCCCTGCTCTCCTGCCATACTGACACAAGCATAGGAAAGAGTGAGCTGCACCCCTGGGGGGTTGCAGAACTTTGGTGTTTCCTGTGTGTAGGTGGTGGGACAGTAATGCTAATCTCCACTTGCAGTGACATTCCATTCAGGAAAACATGGTTTAAACCAAATTGTGACAGGCCATCACAGCCATGGAAGAATGAAGAATAAAGGAGACAGTAATGATGTCTGGGGAGAGGATCTGCTGCCAAACCCTTCTGAGGAGGTTCTGTGGCCATCAGCTCCTGTGAAGCACAGGGGTCCCACACTGTGTTTCTGAACTCAGAAAATGTGGGGTGGCCCAGATGTACCAGGTACAGATTTTTAGGAGGTCTGTGGTTTTGCCATAATTATCCAAGGTCGTGGCATGGAATTCTGCATAAAGTAACTACATGGCTTTTCCCTTCCTGTTGCTGGACAATGCTGGACTGTCCTGGAAAATGATGTTAAACTCCTCATTGATATGTGTGGGAGCTCAGCTGGACCAGCTCCAAAATGCTTTTGCAAGTCCTACTGGTTCTCCCCACACTTTGATTTATCCAGTCTACTCTAAAGGGCAATTTCAATCCCTAATGGAAGCCATTGGTATTTTCAAATGAGACACCTTTAAAATGTGGAAATAGCTTGGAGAATAATTCCTGCTAAAGTAAATGTTGAGTGTTAGCTTTTTGTTGTTGCTGTGCAGAAAAATACAGTTTTGCTTGGGGTCGATAAGAGATTGAAAAGTGTGGGTAATAATAAAAGCTGAAGTGGGAGTTACTTTAATAATGGGATGTCATGTGTAAGCCTATAAAATAAACAGTAATTATCACATTTGAGAAACGACTCTGTTAGAATTCACATTGCTCTTGACAGCTTCATCTGTACATCAAGCCTTTCTGGAATATGCACTTTCTTGTTCCTAATGAGCAAACAAATGAAACAGGAATTCTTACCCTGATAGAAGGTGTTGATTTCAACAAAACCTAAACAAAAAACTAGATAAAAGAGAGCCAGAGCAGCAGACTGCAGGATTAGTTCTTGCTAACACATTTTGCTTTTACAGAGCAAGATAAAAAACAGAGCTGTAGTTTTATTATTTATGGTTTTCCTCCATCGTTTATATGGAACATGTTGAAGGAAGTAGGCTTTATTTGTTGCAGCAGAAAATCAGTTTAAAGAGCAGTAGTGGATTCAGAATAAACTTTGTAGGTTTTGCAAAGACACAGTAACGTCTCACGATCGTGACTCAGAAACTTGGGTATCTCAGATTTGGAGGAAATAGGTGGCATTTGTTATGTTTTCATTCTTTTTTTTCTCTACATCCCCACACACTCAACATTTACTGTAAATGCCAGCAATACTTGTCCTTTGAGGAATGTTTGGGGTTTTTTTTGTAATTTAATGTAATGTTAAACTACAGATTTTTTTCCAAATATAAATATATCCAAGAAAATAATCTAAAGCTGTTCGCTGTATCTCTTTTATAACTTTTATTTAATAATTTTTACTTTTTGTTCAGCATTTCCAATGGAATTTAGGTGGGTTTTGCATTATTGAGAGAGATTAAAAATATAACACTAATTCCAGTAATGCAAAAAGCTCTTTGTCTTATCAAAATGAGCTTCATCAATATCTAATTTATAAGAACAGAGTGTATTTACTTTGGCAGTCAATAACATATACTTGGTTATAAGAAAATTAACTTCAATAGACATTAAAAGGCATTTCAAAATATGTAACATCTACACATTATTTCTGAATTTAGTCTTCTGAGGCTTAGAGAGTCAGAGTCTGAGTTGAGGTGTGTCAAGAAATAGGAAGAGTTAAATCAAGGGAAGTAAGGAGCAGCAAATAAGTTGCTGAAATCAGATTACATTGTCCTATGGAAAGAGTTTAGCCATGTTATTATTTTTTTTCTTTTATGTGGGGCAATAAGTCTGTGAACTTGAGGTGTTGTGTGAGAAGAGCAGGTAGGGCACACACCACATGGGTGGATTCACTATACCAGGTGTTTTTTCTTAATTTTGTTTGTTTGTTTGTTTGTTTGTTTGTTGAGGAAATACATCTTCAGTAAAAGTGATTTTGGTGCACTGACTTCATTCACAGGGATGTTAATGGCAAAGCCATTGATTTGGACATCAGCAGGGTACAGACTTCTCTACAGTTTATCTGAATTCAGCCCTGTGTCCATGGGCACACTCTGGTGCCAAGGAAAACGGGGAGATGGGCTGTCCAAAAGGGGAATGAAAGGGGCTCAGTGTTCACAGAGAGTGAGAGGCAGGAGCATCCAGGGCAGGAGCATCAAGGGCAGGAACAGCCAAGGGCAGGAGCAGCACTGGCTGAGCCCTGCCGTGCTGTGGGCAGAGGGAGGCTGTTGCCCTCACAGTTTTCTTGCTTGCAAGTGTTTAAACTCAAGCAGTGTTGTTCTCACCAGCTTCACAAAAACAATGTATATTTTTAGCATTTTTCTATTGTTTACATTTTTCTGTTCTGGGTGGAGAAATGTGATGGACGGTGATGTTCACCATCCAGGTCGAAGAGGTGGCAACCTGTGTAGCCAATCTCTTGACCTCTGTACAAATATATATAAGTAATAAAATCAGATCATAAAGAAGAGGAAGAAGCTTTCCCTTGACCTGCTGTGTCTGCCTCGTTCCTCGGGTTGCTCTGCAACAGACACAGGAGGCCCTTGACTGGGCAGGGCAGTCCCTGGGCACACCCATGGAAGGCTGATTCCGATGTCCTGCCTGCCCACAGTACCTGGGGAGTGGCAGCAGCACACCTTGATTCCCAAACCTGTTTGTCACTCTGCTCAGCACAAACGGATGTTAAATTAGTCCCAGCGATTGCCTGGCGGTGGCAGGCTGGGCTGTCACTGATGTCACCCCAGGGCAGGGGTCTGGGAGCCTCCAGCCAGCCCCAGGGCTGCTCTGGCAGCACTGAGGGAACAGCACTACTGCAAAGACTCCACAATTCCCTGGCAATTACACTACAGAGCAAAGCCTTGCCGCAGCAGAGATCCTTTTTGGGTAAGGATAATGTTCGTGCTAAATGTCTGGTGTGGAGCTGCAACACGAGAGGCGTTTCATGGAAGCAGCAGGGCACAGGTGCCAGCAGGCCAGGCTGCCATCTGAGTGCAGCACCTCAGCCATCCATTTCCCCCCACGGGCCTGGCTGTTGGCCCCCAATTCCAGAGAGGGAGCTGCAGTCAGATGTTCCCACTCCTGGAATATAGCACTGTGTGCTGAGGGAGGGGACCGGGGCCAAGCACTGCAGATGGCACGAGGGGCTGTAAAACCCCAGAGGCATCTCCCTGGGCAGGGTTTGAGCAATAGGTCTCTGGAGGGAAGAGCCACATCTGAAATCTGAGGAATGTGGGGAGTTTATCTTCAGCTGTGCTGGGCTGTTCAGCGAGCAGTCAGGGAATGTGCAGCTGTGGCAGGTGACTGGTTTGGGTTTCCTGCTGGTCCTGACATGGCTCCCAGGCACTGGAACATGGTCTGCAGCTGCCTGGGTGTGTTTTCCCCAGTGAAGTGGTTTAACCTATTTGATGGTGCCTTCATACAGCATTATTTTTGTTATATACAGCATTATGTTTTGTGATGATGATGCAAAAGAAAAACACCTTAAAGCCAGGGCAGGCTACACACAAGGAACACATGGCTGTAGGAGGTTGATGTGCTGTGAAAGCCTGGAAGGAACAATCACACAGGACTAAAACACTCTCCTGAATATATTGAGCTTATGGATTGATTGATTTTTTTTTTTTTGTGGTTTGTGTCAACCCCCATCCCCACTTAAAGCTTTCTAATGTTCCAGAGAGCCAAATACAAAGACAGAAAGGAGAAGAAAATCAAGGGGACAAATTAGCTGTGGTTTTGAAAGGATCAAATGAGGAAACAGAATGAATGCTAGGCCACTATTCCTAGTATGATATACCAGGAATCTTGTATCCAATTCTTGGGTCCAAGTTCAACTCTCTTAGCTTCAAAAAACTTCATAAATGCAGAAATCTCACCTGACTGTGGGCTGGGAGGAGCCTGTAATTTGTGTTCATTTTGTGCTGGTTCATTGCTGCACATAAGTATTTGCACTTTAGCCATGGAATAAAATCTCTTCAAAAATAGTTGTGGTAAATCAGTGGCAGAAGACAGGACAGCAGTTAACCCTAAGGATGAGGAATATCTTAGCTACTCCACACCCTGCCATGTTGCAATGAGGGTGGCTGTGACAAGACTTTTGAGTTCCCTGACTCTAGGGCAAATGAGGCAGAGAAAGGAGTGGGTACAGTGGAGTGCCTGAAAAGAAAAATTCACTTAAATAAGAAATAAAATCAGGAACAGTGCCCAGAAACCACACGCTGTATGAGGACAAAACTCCAAAGACCAGAAACAAGGGAGGAGTGACAATATATAGACTTGGGGGTAGATCATTCTGGAAACATTAATATGGAACACCAGCAGCCAGTAGGGGAACTGAACTGTGATTCATTAACAAAGGCTCCTGGGAGGCTCTCTCCAGCTCACCCTGAGTTAGAAGAATGCCTCCCAGGCCTTGGAGCCAAAGTCTGGCTTGTCAGGGGTGGGACCTGGCTAGTGCTGTGCCTTTGCCAGGCTGATTCCTCCATCATTAGGTCTGAGCTCTGGCTGTGAATTCTTTTCACTGTTTAGCTTCCATTCTCACTCCAATCTAGAACAAAACTGGGGAGCTCTGATATTTTCTGTAGCAAATATCAAAGGCACATCTACAGGTGGGGTGGAGAAGTGATTCAGAGCAGCCCTGGGGAGAAGAGAACAGGGTTGGATGGGATCTTGGGCAGGAATTGTTCCCTGGCAGGGTGGGCAGGCCCTGGCACAGGGTGCCCAGAGCAGCTGTGG